>JAWWEW010000088.1:2519115-2551095 GCA_035583185.1 Anabacerthia variegaticeps | reverse complement strand
TTATCTGAGCCTGTAAATATAAAAGCCTATAAAAATAAAGTAATATTTTAACTTCCTTTTACTTTTCTCAGAATTTTAAATTTTTAACTGTTTTAAATGTTAAAATAGGTACAAAGGGTATGGAATCAATCCTTCAAGGTTCTACTCTGACAGGCCATATACTTAAAGTCTAACTGAGATATTAATAGGTTTTTGTGTTTCCAGGATCAGACATTTGAGTCCTCTTTTAGCAGGCTGATGTTTTTATTTGACAACAGTGTTGTGCTATAAAATATATACCAAAGGTATATTTTATCATCTATGTCGGCTATATATACATGCTAAATATACTACATATGTATTATATGTGTGAGGCTATGTTTTATATAAAAAATGCTACTGATAATAAAGGTATCAACCATTTGTCATTATAAAGTTATGATAACTGTGTAATATAATCTTACAGAAGATTGTTATCTGACTTTACAGACGGATCAGCAGTAGAATACTTATTAAATTGATCAATAATTGAGTTAATTTAAGGAATACATTTTTAGGGAATTTCAAGTTCTTGCTTATACGACTGTTAGACCTGAATACCTGTGCAAGTAGATAATTGACATTTTCCCTTCCAAAGTGAAGGAACAAATTTTCAGCTACTAGCATAGAGAGGACTTTCAAAAGGGTGCTTGAATGTTTTCTTGTTACAATGAAAACTGGTCGACAACTTGTCCTTCTAAGGGAATCAAATATATAGTGTTGATATATGGTTAATAACTTCCAAAGTCAAACTTTACTATGACTACAAAGAAGGAACACAAAAGCAAAAGTAAAATGGAAATGCCTAAAGAAAGAAAATGGCTGGGGAAGTCTAAAGAACCCAGAATGGTGTGTTGAGTGATGCAGTAATACACGAGAACCAGTTTACATAACAGACGTGCCAGCTTACCTACTTCTGGCTGTAACTGAATTATTGGAAGAAGGAGTGTGAAGACAGAGTGAGTGGAGCTGTAAACTGTCTAGTGAAGGGATTCATAGAGAGATGTCTTCCTGCAAAATCTATTCAGCTAAGAATAATTTAAAACTTGAAAGTGGGCACTGAGCAGGGATTTAAGCAATTCCTAGGATGTGAAAACTTCCAGTCTATGAAATTTACTGATGTACAAAGAGTATAAGGTATAAAATGAACTTTAGGCAAAATCTTCGTGCCTTTGTTTGCTTCAGTAAAAAAACCCATTATTCTGAATAAAAAATCTAATTTGTTTTACTGTGGTCAATTAAATATCTTCAGTTTTATTTTGTTCACCTCAAAATACCGTACAGGCTGCATGGAATAAAGCTATTCTTGAGAAGTGTAAATCTTGCATCCCATATCATCCTTTGCTTGGAATTTGGAATAACTCTGTAGTCATATCAAATTTGAATGGCAGCTGGTTGCTGCATTCTTGTTTCATGTTAATATATTTTACTCTAACAAATTTATTCTGCTCACTTAATTTTTAAAGTTTATGTTTATTCAAATCTGGTTTTAGAAAAGATAAGTATGTTTTAACTGTGACCTATCAATCCATTGAATCTAAAGCATTTGCTGAATATTGAAGCAACTGTGGCCAAAAGCACATAGGCTTCTTGTATCTTCTTGCAGGATAAATTATCATCCCTCTTAAGAGGGTCTGCTTTCTGATCTTAACCTGGATCTGTTCTCCCTGATTATTATTATCAAGGAATATCCTATTGTAGCAGGGAGCTTGAGTTGTTTTGTTAGAAACTAAATGTCCTTGGTTTGACATGCTCTGTTGTGACATTTCTGTGTCACTTAAAGATGGACTCATTAGACTTCTTGTTTAAGTGAAGGTTATATCCATGATTGTTTTCCCCACTTGATGTATTGTTTTTGTCTCTTTGTTTCAAAGTTGACTCATAAGGGCATGGGTGCCTACCAAAACTTATTTCTTCTGGGCTGGATGTAAGGAAATCTGTAACTAGAGTTAATCCCTTCTTTCCCTCTTTGCTACTGCATCATGAGACCTTATCCTGACCCTAGCACTGTGACTGAGTTATCAAAAAACATGACATTATCAGCCTCAGTCTCTTTGCTGATCTTTATGAGAGAATACCATTCTGCAGGCATCCTCAAAGCTGAACAGCAAGCACCAGGAGCATGTTGGGTATTGCATATTATTTCTTATATGTATGATCTGAAAAGCAAAGACCATGTACCAGGTGAAGAAAGAGTATGAAGAGATGGTTATCAATGACTGCCAGTTCTTCCATGTGCATAGGGAAATGGAGAATAGCAAACCTGACCTAAGTCTAGAAAGAAAAAAGAGGACTGCATATTTGTATTTTCTTGTGATTTGAAGAAGAAGGTGATGTTCTTAGTTGAACTGGGTGACTAGTTCTTGAAACTGAAATTTGGGACACAGTAGCTTGAGAAAAAACTTTTCCAAAGCAGAGCATATTTTTTTTCTTTGATGGTCATTAGAAATGTTTCTCAATACCAGCCTTTCATGGAGGACGTCATGCTAGAATACTATGAGCTGGTGATGATTTTAAGCTTACCCCAGCATGTAATTGTTAGGTATGTGGACTTCAAGGACAGTGAATTTTTTTCATCTTTTCCTGTTTAAATCAGTGTTTTGTACAAGACAGTGCAGCCAATTGAGTGCTGGAGTGCACAGCACTGGAACAGGAATATTAGTACATATTGTGTGTTTCAAAAACTTATTCGATGTACACCAAGGTTTAAAGTGAGTTGGGTGTGTATTGCTGACAGACTTTTTAGATACTGTCACTTTCAAAGAACTTATTTTCTGGTAGGGTTTTCGAGCCACTCTTACGGCAAGGACCTGGAGCAGAGGGTTTGGAGGTGCAGCCTGTATGCTGATAAGCAGTTACTAGAGCATGAACAAAGAATGCCTGGTTTTAGAAATTTTGTATGTGTTGCATTTATACAAAAGGAAGCTTAAAAAAACCCATTAACTTTAGTGCATACACAGTGTAAAAACACTAGTTGCAAATAGCTGGTTTTATGAGTAAAATTTGTTATGATTTCCTTGATCCAGTGTTACAAATTAAGGTCACTCATGTCAGGAGATTAAAACCTTTTTGTGTCTCTTTGATATCAAACCATTCTTTCCCGGTCCTTTTTATCTTTCAGAGCAGTGCTGAATTCCGCAGCATCTTTGTCAGTTTACTTGTTTTATTTGCAGCAATCATTTAATTGATTTTAGAACTGCTATTATTTAGTCATGCTGTCATTTACAACAACAGAGTCTCTTTAATATCCTAAAGATATTGACAGGCTTCAGTGCCAGCTCAGCAAGCATATATGTAAGAGAGACCACAAAGAATTTTGGGACCATGATGCTAGTGCAAAATAGCCAAATTGGATAGAAAAAGAAAAAAAACCCAAGTCAAAGTAAGATTGTACATCAGAAAAGCTACAGCAATCTACTGAAAATTAGTAGATGATAGTCATGAGTAGCTTACAGTGAACCACAGGTACCAGCTTCCCTGAAGCACTGAAATAGGAACTTGGAGAAGCTTGTAAAAGGTGTCCTCAGGGAATCTTCAATTTTTTCACTATGTTGCCTTTAATCCTAGAATTGTCAAGCCACATGGAAAATAATAGGACTGAATAGTTCAGTCAGTTAAAAGTTAGTATTATTTCTTTTATAAAAAATATTGGGTCTTTCTGTGTTTCTGGAGCTGTTAGGATTTGTATAAACTTTAAAACAAGTGAAGTCAAGTATTGATTCTGTATTGCTGTTTCTTTTTTGAATTAAGATCATTATCTCTGACTAAGCACACTCTATTCAATAGAAAGAATAAACCCAGTATTTTTTAACAGATGATTCAACGAGAGGCAGAAGTAAAGAATAAGGTAACTGCTGTGGCGTTGACAGACTCTGTTCACAATGTGTGGCATCAAGAAGTTGGAAAAACAATTCGAGAGTGGATGCGAGAGGTGAGGCGATGTTTTTTTAAGGAGTTGCAGAATGTACATCTATATAGGGCTCAGTAAACATGTCTTCATCTCCTGATGTCTTCTATTTTTTGGAGTGTAAAAGGCAGCACGTTACAGGACCATGGGACTCATGTATCCATACCAGCCCCTAAAATAACCAAGGTTAATGCCATTTCTCAACTTCAAAGTTAGCACTCAAAATACCTAAGTCCAGTGTTTCTTCCTGCTGCACAACAATAGAGAGGCATACTAAGGCAGTCTATGCTCTGCCTGATATCTGGAGCAAAGTCCTGTGTGTACCCTGTGCTCCTGGCTTGATCAGGCAATGGTGGAAAAGCCCCTTAGGCTCTTCATGACTCAGTTTGATATTTGCACAACTGCCAAAATATCCTTTTTTTCAGCACTTTTATGATATGTAATTACTTCTGTAGTACTCTCAAGCTCTCATACTGAAGTATGGGGTTGCTGGGATTTTAGGTATCATATATTTTTAAGAGAGAGAGAGTGACTACACTACTCTTTATGAGTCTTGTGCTCACCAGATCAGGCTTATCTGTATGTTTTCTACATTCCCATGGCAGAACACTAAAACAGTAGGTACATGGAGCAAATTTAAACTAGTCACATCCCGAACTTTTTTAGACTTGACTTTTTCTCGTGGATTTAGTGTACAGAGTGCCTATTCCTGACTTAACCTTAAAGTTTTATAGGCCACGACTGATGGGAATAGAGGATCACCTGGGATGCAGCCTGACAGTTCTGACTTAAATGTTAAAAATATAAAGAATGGTAATCCCTACAGGCTTTGTCAGAGAAATCCCCATTTTCTTTATGGGAAATCAAAACCTTAAAATATGTTATGTAGTAAAAGTGAAATTTTAAATCCTGTAATTTGAATCTGACAACTACATTTTTCTTTAAGCATTTAGTCTGAATAAGACAAGTGCATTACCTTTAATTTCATTTGCAGAAAGTAGATATTAAAGAATACGTTAAATGATTAATGGTCTAAAAAGTGGATGGAGTGTCATAACTTACATTAGCATTAAAAATCTCCTATAAGAAAGAAGAATTTTACATATGTGAAATGTGACTGAGTGGTATTAAGACTAGCATATCACCTGGATATCTCTTACTTTAATCAGGTTTAAGGCTATTGGTAAAATGAATAGTAATTAAAATATACAGCTAATCTCTGCCTGTCTGTAGGACTAATTGCTGTCATTGAAGGAATGAATTGTTAAAAAAAGTAATTCTTCACTGAAGCTATCTCTCCTGTATCACTGCTGGCCTATTTTTAGTACCTATAGAAGTCATGATTTTTGAATTTATTAGGAGCTGTGATGAATGATAAAACAAATCATCCATTTACATATCTTGACACTGCTTTCGAGAATACTTATTTCTTACAGGCAAGTGTCACATTGTATATAAAAGCTGGTTAATTGTGTGCTAATCTTCTGTATTATCTCCAGTTCTCTGATGTACTGTTCTATCAGTAGTTAATATTAATTTTACTTATTTCAAATGATTGTAATACTTCATAAAAATTCTACTTCTTTTATAATTTCTACCATCATGCATTTGCAACTTCACATTCATCTGTTAATTCAAATTATACATGCAAATTGTAAAAACTTATAACTCCTTACTACTTTAAACCTTAAAACCTTTGTAAAATACTTTTATTTTAACCATTTTTTACTAAAAAAGTTATATTACTGAATAGTGTGTTTGTTGCTTTTTTTTCCATCAAGTTCAATAGTTTCATTGATCTACTGTTTCTTACAAAAATCTGCCATGCTTTGTGAACTTCACTTTCTAATCTCATACAGCAACCCTTCCTTTATGTTGTTCCTGCTCTCCCTGGTCCCAGAACAGTAGGGTTGCCTTGACAAATCTATTCAAAAGCCATTCCTTGCCCTTTATTGGTGGGGACTGAAGCCTTTGAAATTCTCTTCTCACTGCAACACAGCTGACATCTTCTTCCAGACAGAATGAATTAAGGAAATACAATAAGACACTTGATCTACCAGTCAAGGATCTTTCCACAGTGAAGACAGACTCCATGGTGCACAACTAGGGCACAAGCATCTAGAAATACACAATGCATGTTTGTTTACCAGAATAGAAGATGTCCATTTTTACTTTCATGATTGATGGTATGATTTTTTAGTAATCCATCTGAAAATTCACTGGGTCTTCCAAAAAAAAGTTATGCAGGTTTTTCCTTTCCCTTTAATGAAGTTAAGCAGGTTTTCAGAAGGGGAAAACTCAGATTTGAAACAGGGGAGGCCATGTAGATCTTGTTGTTCAGCTGGTAATCTTATTAAAAACACAGTTGCTTTATAATTAAATCTTTAATTCACTGGATTTGATATAGTTTCAGCACATTTCATTAAAAGCATATTATGTAATATTTTGGTTCATAGACTACTCTGAATTGATAGCATTTGGAACAAAAAATTTAGAAAATTCATGGTAAGTTCACCCTATTCAGAGGGTCAGGAATGGAAGGTAAATGTAAATGCTTCCTGAATAAAATTCTCCAAAGACCAGTATTTGCCTTTCTAAATGTTCACGCACAATTCATCTCAGCTGTATTTCAAATTATTTGAACATTAACCTGATATCTTGAAGGCATCTGTTCAGTTATAATATGTTGTTTTGTGATTATACAAACAATCTTTCCACAGTGTACTCCATCAAAACACCCTGAAAAGTTCTGATTTTTTGATATTGTCAAGCTGGCTCAGTGTTTATATTAACAACTGCAGAAAGGAAAAGCTTAAAATGTGTGGTGGGTAATTTGGGCACTTTTTGGTACAAGCACCTCTTCAAGTCTACTAGCACTCAAAGTAGCACTTAGAGACATGATATTAAGTGCATTACAAAGCTCCTGAATTATGGTCGTACTCTTTACTTATTCAGTATGAAACTACAGTATTTCATCAAAGGTAAGTGAATAAACTGGTGTAGTGTACTTTCCAGTCCCACTTGGACTGCTCTGTAAATTAGTTTGAGTATTTTGATGTGATCATTGTCCTTACATCTGTATTTAGTTTTGCTCTGAGTTGTTGGCTTACCCTGAAATGTCTGCCTGTTCTTACAGAACTGCTGTAACTGGGTGTCCAGCTCTGAGCCCCTGGACACTTCAGTGGAATCCATGCTGCCAGATTGTCCCCGTGTCTCTGCAGGTACGTCCATTTGTTTGTGATAAGCAGTGTATGTGTTTGTGCCCAGGAGCAGCTTGTTTATTTTAAAATGCATTTGGTTTTGACTGCATTTTAACCTTTCTACAAGATATGGTTGAAATGATATGGCTGTTTCTATTTTGTGCAGCCCGCTGTTAAATTTCTTGGCTTTGTGTGGGATTTAAGTTCTCTTGACGACTTGTTGCTTGAATTTTTCTAATCTTCCTTTGTCTTTAAGTAATTGATGACATTATATGTAAAAGACTAAGAAAAATAATAGTGATGCTGAAAACTGGTAAATTTATCATAGATTCTTGCAAAGATATCTAACTCTGTGTAGGCAACAAGGTTATAATGAAGTACATTAATGAAATTACAGCTAAGTGAAACAATTTCCTAAATTCTGATCAGCATAAGTCTAGTTTACAAAGCAAGTTATTCACAGTGTCCAAGAATATTGATGTGAGTTTTCTGTTGTTTTGGAAATACTCAGCTATGTTTTCTCGTTAAAGAAACATAAATCATAAGGAGCACATGAAATAATACAGATACTTCAGTTAATGTGTAACAATTCCAGAAAGTAGACGTAGTTGTCAATGTAAAAGGAAAATCTCCAATCTCTGTAGGAAAGTAATCTAAAAGACATGAAGCTGTTATGGAACTTTCAGGGTTGATTATCAGATTTCCTAAAAGCCATAGGTAGAATATTTCTGTAGAATATATAAAATCAGGTTCAAAGGAAGACAAAGCCTATACAGTATTAATTTAAAAGCTGGAACAATATTTGACCTTGCTCTGTGGGATGCAGTTGTTCATTTGACAAGTTACAGTTTCATATTGGTCTGCATTTGTGAGGTTGTTAATGAGATCTAACCTTGCAGATTAAATTTAGTTTACTGATGGATATTTTTAAGGGTTGGAAAATTTAGCAGCAGTTTGAGAGCTCACAACAACCAGATACTTTAATCACATTTCTGCATGGGTTGGCATCTAACCATCAGCTCTGCACAGGTACATGCAATCTGGCATTGCTCTGTAGTGTCTTGGAAAATTATATGTTACTAAAATTTTCATAGATTCAATATTAATTTACTAACTTTTTTCTCCTTTATCTTCTCTTTCTTTGTATTCATCCTATATAAATAATCTAAAAGGTATTCTATAAAAGAAATTCTCAGTGTTTCTTAAGATGCAGACTGTTGCTTTAATAGGGCATGAATAAGTCTTGATTTCCGTTAAGGATGGTCACATTAGTCATAATGTTTCTACACTTCTTAATGAACTCCCAAGCTACATTAAACAGCAGAAGAATTAATTTAAATGGTGTAGGATTTCAGCCAGGAAGAGTTAGCTATTTGTATTTAGTGTATATATGCAATGCCAACTAGAATAAGAGAGCTAATGTTTTAGGATTTCTCAACAGAGATTTTCGGTGATGATTTAATGTAGGCTATTTCCAGGCTGATTCTTTGTAATATAAGAACAAAGTTTTTAAATAGTGTGACTTTATGTGACTGCTGCTGAGTTATCAGTTTGCTCACATGTTTTTGCTTATATTTCTTGTATTCATGTCTTATATGAACAACTGAAAGACATTTACAGAGGACCTAGTGAATAATTCATACAGTGTCTTTATATGGGCATCAGTCTAAACCTGCATTAGGGTAATCTGTAAAAAATTTAGGAAATGCTACTAGACATAGGAGCATTATTGTTTAATGTGAGAGATTTTTAATTCACTCCTTGGCTGACAGTTGCAGTACTGGAACAGCCCACACTCAAATCCTGGCAGTATTGCCCTTGGTATTTCAATGAATGACAGCAAGACCAGTCAGAGCAATGACAGGAGATCCTTTAAAATAAACTTTCTGCGATAGAAAGATTCAGTTCTCTGCTTGGAACCCCATCTTTTATCTCTGTTTGCGCTGAGAAGTAAGTCCAGGAATAACTGCCTCTTAGTCACATCTCATGAACCAGTTTTTCCAAAAAGGTCTGATATTCAGCCTTTCAGCATATAGGAATTTATAGGCAGTTCTAGTTTGTGAACAATACCTACAGCAGATTATCTCACAGTTTTTTGTTTGCATTTCCCTTGAAATCACTAGAGAGAAATAAATAACCATCTTCTGATTAAAGCATTATTAAGTGATTAAAAGGTTTGCTATAATTCATTAATGTCTTAGTTACAAAAAGGAATCTGTTCTTTTGGCAAGAGGTACTGTGAGAGTCCCACATCCGTGGTCTTCCCTCCACATCTCAAGGATTTGATCACATGTTGGTGTCAATTTAATGTCTTCCAACATTTCATCAACAAGACGGACAATGGGATTGAGTGCACTCTCAGCAAGTTTGCCAACAACACCAAAGCTGTGTGTTGCAGTAGGCATGCTGGAAGGAGGGGATGGCATCTAGAGGGACCTTGAGAGGTGAGTCTGTAGAAGATATGGACCCCAAAAGGTTCAAAAAGGCCAAGTGCAAGGTCCCACACATGGCTCAGGGCAATCCCAAGCACAAGTAGAGGCTGGGTTGATAATAAATTGGGGTCAGCTCTGAGGAGAATGATTTGCAGGTATTGGTTGATAAGAAACTCAGTATGACCCACCAATGTGTCCTTCCAGTCCAGAAAGGCAACCATGTCCTGGACTGCATCAAAAGAAGCATGACCAGTAGGTCAAGGTGGTTGATTCTGTCCCTCTACACTGCCTCCCTGACACCCTATATGGATCACTGAATCCGGCTCTGGAAATCTCAGCACAAGACAGATGTAGACCTGTTGGGGCAGGTCCAGAGGAGGCAACAAAGATGCTTAGAGGGCTGCAGCACCTCTGCTATGGAGACAGACTGAGAGAGTTGTTCAGCCTGGAGAAGAAGAGGCTCCAGGGAGACCTTGGAGCACCTTTCAGTACCTAAAGGTGCTACATGAGAGCTGATGAGTGGCTTTTGACAAGGGCATGGAGTGATATCACAGCGGGGGAATAGCTTCAATCTGAGAGAAGGCAGATTTAGATTAGAAAAAAAGGAAAGAAATCCTTCCCTGCGAGATTGGTGAGGCACTGGCACAGGTTGCTGAGAGAAGTTGTGTATGCCCCATCTCTGTAACTGTTCAAGACCAGGTTGGATGGGGCTTTGAGCTACCTGGTCGAGTGGAAGTTTGCTCAAACCCCCATGATAGGGGGGTTGTAACTTTCAAGGTCCCTTTTCTTACCCTCTTCACTTTCAGCCCTATTTAAGAACCTTTGTTAGATTTGAGGTCATCTGCCTCAGTCTTAATCTAGCTTCCTAATGGAAAGAAAGCGGAGGAACTCTCCTCTGTCTCAGAGGAGATGGATCCGTCTCCCATCTAAGACATAAGCAAATGTAGGGTGGAGAAAGTTGAAGATTTTAAAAGCAGTCTGTGCATTAAAAATCATCACATAAAATGGAATAGGGATTTTGAAGTACTACTGGTTAGGAGACTGGCCATCAACTTGGAATTTGACACAGATAATGGAATAGATGTTTTAATGACAGATTTATCATGTTATTGCCAACCATAGTTGTAGTTTGCACTGTGTCTCTGAGATCTTACAACATTTCTCCTAATTCTAGAGATCCACAAGCCCTTGGAAAGCCATGCTACTGGAGCAGCTACTGGGCAGGAATAGCTGAAAGTGAGGAAGGGAGAAAACAGATCCATGGATCTGTGTCCAAGTCTAATGCTGTTCAGAAATTAAATTATTTTGATTTCAGTATAGTGGCCTGAACATTACCCTAGGAAAGGTATTGTGGTAAATTTGGCCTTTGTTTTCCCGAATGCTGTTTGGATTCTTTAGCACATGTGTTTCTGACAGGTAAGCTTGTTATTTAAGAAAGATGACTAAACTTCACAGTATTTTGCCAAAGTGGATATGCACCAACACCAACTCAAAATAAGTAAATTAAGTTATTGTAACATTATTGAATGAATTGTCAAATATTTTTAGAGCTTTTCTTGTTGACCCCCAAAATCACTAGTTATTCTGTTAGTATTTGCAGCCAAAATAGTTAAAACATCTTGAAATAAAGAAATTATGTCATCATAAGACAAACAAGATGTCACAATCAAATGCAAACACTGACAGTAATCAAGCAAAGCTCAATTTGCAGAAGAGCCTAGAATTGATTAAATGTGTCTGTAATAACGAAAAAATTGCAAGAATTAATTAATATAGCTCAATAAAGTAGCCTTGAGCTGGTAGATATAAAACAAGCTTAATTTTTGTGGGACAGGTGAGATCTGTGCCCATGATGTTCTTCAGTAAGTCTTCAGGTAGTATTCCCTGGTACCAAACATCAAGTTTGACTCTGTATGGTATATCAAACATTTAATTTAATTTATGTAAACAAAGCTTTTTTCATTTTTCTTTTTACTTTGAATTCAGAAAATATCGTTAATGTCATTTTTAACAGAGTACTGCAGGATTTGGGTGTTTTTACAGATAAATAGAAGGGGAGAAAAGACTTGACAGAATGGTTGAGGTGTGAAGGGACTTCTAGGGGTCATCCGATCCAGCTTTTGTTCAAGCCAGGCCACCTAGAGCCAGTAGTCCAGGGTGGTATCCAGCCATCTCCAAAGTTCATTACACATAAGGAAGGAAACCATGGTAATGGTAATTCATATCCAGGTAAGGTTGTGGAGTTTTTGCTGGTATACTTGCCTAAATTCCAAAAGACCACACAGTCATGCTATAATCATGTGGTGTGAGTCAGTATGGAGTGAAGACAGTGGTAGCTGTGCAAGCTCAGGTAAGACCATCATTTTTGTGTGTGTCAGCACCCTTCACATTGCAGAAAGTGGTTGTTTTCTTGCTTTCAAATCCTTTTAACTGGAAAAAGGGAAGAGGGGGTGGTGGTTGTTTCTGACAAAGATTGTCCCAGGGTTCTTATCCATTGACCTTTTACACAGCCAAAAGCTTTTCCACGTGTGTTTAGCGCACAATATGTACTTTAAAGCTTGGGGTTATTTTGTTTGAAATGTTATTTCTGCATTCACTAGTCACTCATGGAGATTAAGATTACTGTAATTAGTGTTTACTGTAAACCACTTTGCATTTTATGTCTTCTTGTGCATGTAGTTCTGTCAATAAAACTTTTGCATTTCAGGAGAAAAGATTAAACGCTGAAGCTTTTTGTCAAGGTGGCATGTTCCTGTGTTTCACTGCATATTTATTTGTTCTAATGTATTTGCAACATTAACAGCACAAGTGAAGGAGTGCAGAAATCTGCAGTGTGCAGGTTGCTTCATTACCCATGTCAGCATCTTCACCTGCTGCCAGCATCGGTTCTACTGCTGTTGTACTTTGTCTGTCAGAGACTGGAAATAATTATGGTGACTTTAAAGGGTTTTAAAGCCTCTCTTAGCCATAGCTCTGGCAGCTAATGTGCTAAGTCCAGTTCTAACTTGTGTCTTCTTTGCATGAAATTAAGTAGCTTTTTCCTTACTCCCAATGTTTCAAAGGAACTCTGCTTTTACTCTCCTGCTCAGTCTCAAGTGTTGCAGACAGCTTTTCATTTCAAGAGTAAACTCAGCTGCATATGAGCTTCTATGTTCTGTTTTTAGTAGATTAGCATTACAGTTTAGAAAGGACAAAGTCTAGAGAGACATGTTGAACAATATTGCAGATTTTGTTCCAGAATGTCAGAGCCTCAAAACTAAATATGAAAATGTGAATCTGAAAGCATTCAAATTGATTGAATTATCAGATGTTGCTCCTGTCAGAGAGTTCATAACATTCATTTACTGTTCTATAAAATAGCTACATGTATCTGAGGCAGTACAGATATTAGAGAAACAGTTTCATCAAAAGATATTCTTGTTTTCAAACATATCTATTTATCATTGCATTCTTTTTAACAGTGAACTAGTTAGAGTTGTTTTCTTAGAGTCCATGAGACTGTCTTTGATTGTAGTAATAATGAATAATGTAAATTATTACAGTCAGATATTTCCTACAAAGTATTTGACAACTATTAAACTACTGTGACTCTTGTTTCTGATACTACTTAATGCTATCTATTAGTGTCTTATATGTCCATATCTGTCTGCATGTTGGCAGGTCTTTTTCCAATATGTGAATGCAAACTCTTGAGCTCAAGGACTTTTTGTTCAGTTTTGTTTAGCTTCTTCTCAGCCTGTGAAGATGCCAGACACCAGAAAAGTTGTTATTTAGCCAGTCTTCTCTATTGTTGTGATGTTAAAATACTTATGCCTTGACTCCTTACAGCACTTGCAGACATAGTGGCAGTACAACAAATAGAGAACACATTCATATTTTGAATAGGCAGATGCATCTTTACTGCATGGTTCCAAGCAACAGTTTAGACTGACATTCTAAAGAGTGCAATTAGATTATTGCTTAAAAGCCAGTCTGGTATCAGTTCAGTCTGCATTAGTTTTGTCTGTTGAAATAGACAAACTAGAGCAAGAGGAGCAACAAAGCTGGGAAAGAGTCTAGAACACAAGTCTTATGAGGAGTCGCTGAGGGAGCTGGGGGTGCTCAGCCTGGAGAAAAGGGGACTCAGGGGACAGCTTATTACCCTCTACAACTACTGGAAAGGAGGTTGTAACCAGATGAGGGTTGGCTTCTTCTTCCACATAATGTGTAATAAGACAAGAGGAAACAGCCTCAACTTGCACCAAAGGAGGTTTAGGTTGAATGTTAGGAAAAATGTCTTCACCAGAATTGTCAGCAGTCACCATCTCTGGAGGGATTTAAAAAATGGGTAGATGTGGCACCTGGAGTCATGGTTTAGTGGTGGTCTTGGCGGTGGCTGGGTAAATGGTTGGACTCAATAATCATAGAGGTCTTTTCCAACCTAAATGATTCTATCATCCCATAAGGATGGGACTCAAATTGACATTTTTCTCCTGGACATGTCAGACTATACCTTAGAAGAAATAGGTGGGTTTCTACCTCCGCTTGCTTTTTGTGATGGCAGCAAAAGCTTTCCTTACATACTGGCTCCTCACCACCTTAGGCATTTTTACAGGCAGTGCCTTGCCAGCCTCTCAGTACACATAAGCAATATTACGTCCAACAGTATGTCTTGCTCCTTATTGCTAAATTGGTCAGTTAAACATACTTCAAGTGTGCCCTTCATAGGGTGGAAGAGAAGATCACAATCCTCTTTTATTTCAGCTTCTCTGAAGTACCCACAGGCTCTAGCCCAGATGTAGTGAAACTCTTTACATGGGTCTTTTCACTACGTACTTTGTGGGCCTGAGCTTAAATGTTAGTCTTTGTATTAAAAGTTGAAAGCACACTACTGTTAGTTATTTTGAAAAGTATTTTCTGTGTTTTATCCTCAGTAGCACTGTGAAGCCAGAACATCTACAGAGATGGGATCTGGTATATCAGTGTAATTGTAAAAGCAGTATTTCTGCTAGAGCTGAACATAAGGAGGTATTTCCTGAAAGATGTCATCCAAAATTCAATAACAAAATTTTTATTTGTATTGACATGAGATTTAAAAGATCTTGTATATTTCAGTGTTCTTTTTCTGTTAGAATCCAGGTTCAGATTTGAATTTAGATTCAGTAGAATTTTTCAAAATGTTCACTTTCAGTAGAAAGCTTTCCTTCTTTAGTTAAGGTATATTGTTTAGGTGGGGAAAGACATTTAGATCACTTATCATCTGCTTTTGTATATAGGTCTTTAACTTTTGACCGGACATTATGCTGAATTTTAAAACTCACATTTGGTGAAAATGTGTCTTCCAGTAAGTCATTTAGCCTTATCAGGAAGGATTTGAGAGATGGGAAATCCATGGCTCCTTCCCCTCTGTAATTCATTAAAATATTAAGCGGAGTGGCTCGTTTCTGGTTTGGCTTTGTCTGGTTTCAGGCTCCAGCAATTAGTTTTTGTTCTGCCTTACATACTAGAATTGAGTCGATTTTCTTTTGAGAAATATAGTATATTGATTGAGTCTTGCTGCAAGTTAATTTCTCCAGGTTTAATTTTTCTTTTTTTCTTTCTCTTCATTTTCCTTTTCATTTTCCTGTAACGTCTCCAGTCTTTTAATATCTTTCCTTTGAGAAGGACCTGTCTACAACTCACTGATGTAATGCAAAGACTTCAAATCTTTATGACCTGATTTTCTCCCATTTCATTAGGCAACTGTTAAATTTGATTGTTTTATCACAACATTATGGACAGTCAGTTTAGGAGGAACTTACCCTTTCTAGAATTGCTGCTCTTCATTGTGGTTTTAAATTAGTGTTTTGAAACGTTGCGGGTAGCTTTTTTAAAAGAATAACCTGTTATAGTTTGGTATCTCGTTGGAATTCCTCCCTAAAGGCTTGGAGCCAAAGCCCTAAACCTCGGTGAAGATGGTTAACAAAAGAACCGATGCATATTCTTATCCTGACATAAAAACACAGATCAAAGCTTTTGTTCTGTTCTCCCAACCTGAGAGAAAAGCAGGGAGGGAAGACGTCTCAGCTGAGGGGAGTCGCCGGAGGGTTTCTGCGGGTTGTTTTCTGCTCAGGCTTGGGAAGCTAGGTGTTCTCAGTGGAGTCAGAGGGCAGGAGGCTCACCGGGTCCGGCATCCCTGGATAGCCAGGACTGCCTTCCCCTCCCTACCTCGACTGTTTCATCCATGGGCGACCAGAGGCACTGCAGAAGCTGCCGTGGAGAAGAGAAAGAGCTCACCTGTTTCCTGCAGTGCAGAGACAGGTTTTTTCTGCTGCTCTCGCCATCTACAGCACTGGAGCTGACCTGGTGACTGTGCTACTGCACTCCCCAGGGAGAAAGGCCAGCAGGCCGGGCGTGACATCGCCACCTGCTGTCCGTCAGTGTAACTGCATTCCCCCTTTTTTTGGGGGTAGCCAAAAAGACCTTTTAACTGTTTGCCTTGTCGTTTAAAGGGTTTATTACAAACTGTTGTTCTTTGGTCCTTTCTGGAGATATATATATATGTATATATAGGTATTGTGGTTAAGAACTGTTACCCTTTTCATATAGAGAGAGATATATATATATATATACTTTTCTAATTAAAGTTCTGTTTTTCTATTTAAAGGAGACGGATTATTTCTTGGCCAACATAGATATCTTAGTTCTCCCCTTGAACTAAGACATAATCAAACAAACATATTAACACACACACACAAAAAAAAAAATACTGCCACTTTTCTTTTTAATAACCATCCTGTCCATTTTCACATTTACAGAAGCTTTACCACCAGTGAATTGATATATATTTCCTATATGGTTGAAGAACCTTAGGACACTCCAGTAATAACATCTCTATTCAATAGTGTTTTCTCCATAATAGTTCCATTTTCAGATTACTTAGTCTGCAAGCTCTTGGAAATATTGAATTATATTGACTTTTAACCTTTTTGAGTAAACATTTCTAGAGTTGTTAATTTCCAGTAAGTGATATTGGTTTGAATTAATGATATTTTTGTACCTTAATTCTTCATTAATAGACTCCAATATCGCGGGGTTGTGGGTCTGAAGGAGCTTGTTAGTATGCATCACACAGAGCAGGAGCAAATGTTCTTACATCACTTTCTGACAGATGCTCATCTCCTTGCTTCTTTCCTTTGTGTTGTGTGATGACACAACCTTGCTGGGCAGTCTCTTTCAAACTTCCAGTTTTAGTTACCCATGTCTTCCTTGGTGCAAGCATATACACTCAGGAGCAGCTGAGTAAGCAGCAGTCACCCCCAAAAGAGAGACCTTGTTCTTCATGTCAACTGTACCTAGGATAGGATTTTATGGACCTATATTTCTTTTTTCCTTTTATTTTTTCTTGATATTTATGTCAGGATACCTGTGCAAATAGTTTTATCTGAAATTTTGGATTAGGATTTTCCTATCTTCTGTACCATCCCGGTTATTTTAAGTATTATTTAAAATGAACATCAGTAACCAGCTAGCCAATTTATGACTCTTAAGTACCAACCCTGCATGCCTGCCAATTTAGAAAGATTTATCCCTGAGATGATATTGATGAGCAGCAAAAAGGAATGTACTTCATTAAACACTTCAACCTCTCTTTTTTTCAAAGAGGGAACAGAAATATGTATTGAATAATTTCATACTTTCTTCTGAATTGTTATTTGTAGTTTCACCAGTTCCATCTGAAAATTGACAGATTTTTGCTATGAATTGCATTTGTTGTGGATAAAACAAAGCTCTTTGTTGTGCTAAGTTTGTCAGCCATACATTGTTTGTACTCAGATATCTTTAGCTTTCCTTATCATATTTAGCTGATAACAAGCTATTTTCACTTTTTTCTATATTCCTTGACTGATTTCACTTTTTCGCAGAACCAGGAGGACTAACACTCTTATGTGGTTTTTTTGTCATCCCACAAACCTTTTAAAATTACCATTCATTAATTTATGTTTAAGTATCAGATCTTGATTAAATTTACTAATCTTTTTCCTACTTTGAAGAAAAAAATACCCTTTTTGGAGCTCCAAGTGTATGTTGCCAGCAGAAGCTTCTTTCTCTTAAATCCCACCAATACCATCAAGTCAGGTTTACTGGCCCCAGGGAGCCAGCTATTTTGCTTTATCCATCACAACACTGCCCAAAATGGTAAAGTCATGGAAATTATTATACATTTTTGTCTATGAACACTGTTCATAGTCTTCAGAAACTCTTAATATTTGTGACCCCCCAATGTCCATTTCCTGAGCTGATACCTTTCAGGGAGGTGAAACTCAACACATTGCAGAGGTGTGCCTAGGGAGGAGCTTACCTGTTCACTGGTTTGCCAAGGTTGTCTGTCGCAAACCTCCTCACCAACATCTTCTCCTGGGCTTTTTTAGTGTGCTAATTTGCAGGCCCCATAGACCCAAGATCAGAATTATCAGTATTGTTGAAATAAGTAATGGTAGTTTAATAACAGAGCATCACATCCTCACCACTTTTATGCACTTTGATCACTCTAAATAAGTAATAAGCAGACATTTTAATACTGTACGTATATAAATTATTTGAACAGCCATCAGTAATGCCAGTTGTATCAAATTGGGCCTCATGGCAGTGGCTGGACAACAAACAAGAAGTGGAAGAACTAGCAGTGGCCTAGCATTGATTTGAAGATTCCTTTTCTTTTTATTTACCACTTAAAATTATTTACAGCACATGAAGATTAAATTTATATCATATTTGGCTTTTTTAGTACCCTGCCCTCAAGCTGCTAATTTAACAGTCTTCTGGCTGCTCCAGCTAGCAGTCAGATGAGCAGATTAATTTACCAACCTGTGAGATAACCAAAACATGAGAAACACAGAGCTCTATGATACCATTTTTAGCAGCCCTTTCACAATGTATTTGTACTTTAAACCTTCTCCTATCAAGGAACATTTGGGAGGCCAAATTTTCTGTGAGCAAGACTTGTCATTTTATGCTAACCTGCATGAACAACTTATCTTGTCATGTTCATGTACAGGGACAGTTAACTGACTTGTTTTAAATGCATTTTGCTTGCTATATAGCTATTAAAAACAAAGGTAGAAAAGTCCTAAGAATTCAGATGCTGATTAGTATTAAGGACACAGCTAATTTAAGAACACAAATTATATTCTTACATTATAACACAAAAACCATACCCTATGAAATAATTGCTTATAATATTTGTGTATTCCAATAAATATTTTAATTTAGTGAGCCACATTTAATAAGTAATATTTTTTTAACTATATTACAATTTTTATGTGAAAAGCACTTCCCCCCACATTAATCCTTCTCTTTTGCACAGGTTTGCAAGATGTATCTACAACAGCTTAATAGAGAAATCATCCACATGGTTAATAGAGTAAATCATTTTAGATTATGTTCTTTACTACTACTGTGATACTATAGTCATTTTGAGGGCAAATTTCATGTACTTTAGAACAAACACTCTTAAGTGCCCATTACCTTTTTTGAGGACAAGATTTGTGCAAATGAGGCATTGTGTGTTAAAGTTCTTGACACTTTAGCTGAGATTTTTATGTCAACACATCATTTGAAATTATACATGTTATGAAATATAATATGCACATATACCATTTTTAATGAATGTAAATAAAATCGACATATATGTGAAATCTGAAGACCAGTTTTTGACTCTTAGATATATACATGAGGATCCATTTGAGTCCCACAGCCTGCGTGAGGGTAGACCTTAGCTCTGACTTTGCCTCACTGGGCAAGGCAGGTCATATTTTATTACCATCTTTGCCTCCAGATTGCTAAGGAAACTTCCATGTCTGACCATTCAGGAGTCACTGGCAGTCACCCGCCCACCACCAGAGACTTTCAGTGCTGGGACTGAAGCCTCTTTTCTCTGTGGGAGACTCCAGTGAGATGACAGGTGCCCTACATGACTCCCTACACAGCCCACCCCTCAACATTAGTGCTGACTTTGCCTTCCTGGTCAAGGTAGGTCATACTTTACCCTCTTTTCCTCCAGATGACCAGTGCTATTATGTTTAAACTGTGTGCTGAACTGGGTGTTAAACTCAAAGACCTTCTGTGTATTTGAACACTCATGTGTGGCATGGAAGGGAGCATCCCAGTACTGTCTGAAGGTGTTTATGCCATGACTGCTCCCATCAGATTTTTCCACTGCAGCTGTGCGTGCAACACAAGCAAGTGGGAATGTAAACATATCTCAAAAACCTTGTGCCCCCAGAGCAGACATCATTTTTTGATTCTAGGGGAACCTCAAAGACTCGTCATTACTCTGAGTAAGTGTTTGCTATTTTGTTCATTTGGGGGCAGAGTTCTAGACATCTGTATATGCAACCTGTTCAGTTCAGTGAAATCTATTCCCTTTTCCATGGAAGAACTCTTCCATAAAGGAACTCTTCCATAAAATTCCACCAGATCAAACATCTCTAAGATAATGACTGAAGTATAGTTTCAGCAGTACTATGCTGGACACTGATACATGTCAGAGATGTGTGATTGGATTTGGTTCATTTCAGGAGTGTTCTTGATTTTTAGGATTTTGACAGTTTCCTGCTACATACTGCAGAACTTAGACTCACATTAGGTGCACCTTGCAAATTCAACACAGCTCATGAATCTTGCTGATTCCTTTTGGCACCTGAGCACCTGGTTCAGCTGCCACTGAAGATTTCCAGTGATTTTGTGGGTATCTCTTCAGTCCTTGTGCCTCAGCAGACCACTATTCTAAACCAAATGCTGAGTGTGAACTAAAGACAATTTTTTTTAATACTGTTCTTTTTTCTTACGTTAGTAGCCCTTAATAAAACATTAAACATTTGTGTCATGCTCTGTCTGATATTATTCTCTCCTTACTCTTGAAGCACACATCTGTCCTCCAGGAAAGTGTCAGCTTCCCATAAAGATCTACCAGCCTGTTCAGAGATTTCAGGGTGGAACCTTAGGGGATGGGGACTGAAAGAGCACAAGAGGAACCTGCACTGTTGTCTGGCAGTTGGTCACTTCCCTTTGAGATGTTGGCTTGAGACTCCTTCTACTGACATGAGAACTGAATTTGGTTGCTGCTTCTAATGTCAAGTGGCCTAACTACTGCACTGTCTTGTAGGTGAAGGCTCTCCTTTCATTATCTTTCCTAAAAAAGAGTGATCTCCACCTGTTTTCTTAAGGAACAGTGGCATCAAGGAATTGCTGGTTTCCATTACTTTAATCAGTTGGTCTGTCCTAATTGATTATTTTTACCAATGCCTTGTAAATGCCGTGCATTTTTTGAAAAAGTAGATTATGGATGGAGCAGCCTCACAGGTGGAGAAGGCAAGATGTTCACTCAAGATAACAGTAGGATTATTTGTACACTAAGGAGAGGAGTGGTCAGTGACAGATCAAAGGAGAGCCATTGTTTTTCATATTCTGTCATCTCTGGGTGATGACAAAGTGAAGGGAAACCACAAACATCCAGTGTAGATGGCACCAAAATGCAGTGCATTTCCTTACCAACCAAGTGCAACAAGTTGCTCTCTGAGCCAACCAAGCAAGAGCATGCCTTAAAGAAGGAGATTAGTTGCAAACCGGTCATTAATACTAGTATACATACCTTGAGAAACCTGTGTGAACTGGAAAACAGGTGTCACCGGGGAATCCATGATGTTGCATGGTATCAGTGGAAGATACACACACATAAGCTTGGGAAGATCAGTTTCTTTTATCTCTTCACATCCTTGAGTCTTTGATTGCTGCTCAGGGCTTAGCAGTGAAGACTTTTTTTCTGTTGTTTTGTTTGTTGATCATAAAGTTTATATTTTATTAAAGTTTTAGAAATTCCAGGTGAAACAGAAATATGAGCATTTATATTATTTGCTGTCAGATTGTCTCATTTTGCTTTAGAAGAACTCTGCTACATGATACAGGCGAGTCCTGGTTTTTGCTGATCTGTGTCCTCACTGGAACTGGAATTTTTATTTGTATGGATTTAGCACTAAATTCACAGCTTTTAGTTTGCACTCACAGATAAATAGTTATCTTCGTAACAGAGGTACTGTTAGTCCCATGTAGATTGATTTGTCAGCATCCAAAACTTTTTAACAAATATGTAAAAAGTAATCTCCATAGGAATGAGGAAATAGAAATTGATTTTGAGTAGTCATTCTTTCCATACATAGGCTCTTTTATTACGGTTAACTGTGTTATGCTGAACTGCATCTCTTTTTCTAAACTTTTCCTCTGATTTTATGCCTGGCTTTGTTTAATGCTAGTAAATGATTTACTGAAGCTTTGTAAGTGATATTTCATTTGCCAGGGAGACTGTTCAAGCTGAGCTCTGTCCCCAAATTTGATACAATGTTGTGTTAGGATTAATATGGATATTGATGCAAAATTAATATAAATAGACTACACATCTAGCCCCACACTCCCTCACTCAAGTTCTCTGGCAGCAACAAGTTACTTTTTTGATTTCCATGCTAGATATGCAGTATTTATGAGGGGTTGCAGTTTACAGTTTTACTTCGTTTATCATTATTCCAGTACACATTAAAACAGTTATTGGAACTGAATTTGTTTGTTTCAGCATTGTTGTCAGACCCCACTTAGACAAACCTGACTTTGGGCTTTGGTATATTTAACTTGTGGTTTATCCCAGTAATAGCTCCACCATCTTCTTGAAGGCACAGAACATCTTGCATGTTGCACCTGTACAGGACAATGCAAACAGTGCTCACAGCTGTGAGTGGGGCAGTATTTGGCCATTTCACATTTCACTTCTGCTCTGTATGTCTGCTAAATCTGGCTCAAGTGCACTATTAGACTGTAATTGGTGTAACTAACAACTAAAATGAAAGAGCAGGATAGAAGTCATCCCCAGACTTAAAAGGTCTTAACAGGTTATGGTTGGAGGGTAGCCTCTCCTCTCACTTAATCTGTTGGCATATCTTCTGAGATTTGCTGAAGTCTTCAGTGACCTCTAACCTTGACATGTTACTCTCCTAGTCATGTCATTTTCTTTATTTCTGTCCATTTAGACAGGCATGCATCTTTCTGATCATAAAATCATAGGTTCATGGAAGTTTGGTTTGGAAGGAGTCTTAAAGATCACTCACCATGGGCAGGGATGGGTGCCTCCCTTTTTCCATTCAGATATGTGTGACCAGGTGAGCAGGTTTTTGATGTGTAATAAAGACTGGTTTAAACTGTTTCAGTCCTTTTGCCTTCCTAGCTTCAGACTCCTTGAAAGTGATTGTTATGATATGCTTCAGCATGTGGTTTGTAGATGACACTTGAGACGTAGATTAGGCTTAGGTTTAAAATATAGCTATTCAAATAAATTGGGCATTGTACAACCATTTTCAAAAGATCAGGCTTTTATGAGCTGCTTTCTTAAACCTAACTGTCCAAGGATAGTTTTGTTTATAATTTCACTAAACATGAAAGCTTATATTGGTTGAGTGTGCAGCTTAATGACAATTTATATTGTGAGCAAAATACATTGATATTCCTCCGTGCTGTATGGGGCAAGAGTACCCATCAAGAAAACTTGCCTGTTCCTGTTGCATTTGGTCTTTTATTCACCTTGGAATCTGTACAATATCTCTCCCATCAATCCCAATGTACATGGGTGAATTTTACTACTGAAGCCTCTTTCCCAGGCACCAGTAGTCACTTCTCCTTGATGGTGTCTATCCCAATGCAATGGGCAGAGTAGAGGAGGGAAGTTTCCTCCTCTACACCTTATGGATGCTTTGCTTTAGGAGCACTGTGGCTGTTCCCATGAAGGGGAGGCAAGCAGACTCCTCTAGGTACACCAACAGGTATGCTTCGCTGGATTCCAGCCTCTGCCCCTTCCTGCTCCAGCATCCCAGTCTGCAGTCCCTCATGGCACTGAGCACTGTAGATCTGGGCAGGAAAATACTCAAAAGCATTTCAGTAGAACAAAATAACATAGAACAAGCTACTTGCCTTCATGAAGCCAAGCCTGGGTTTAATTATCCTTTTAACCAATTAAAACACTTTAAAAGAAATTAAGAGTGACTGAGAGGGAGTGAGAGAAGCCCAATGGTAGATTTAAAGTTCAACAGGGGAAAAAATTTATGCAGGGATTTCACAAGCAACGACACTTGGATTGTATTTGGGAAATCTTTTTCTTTCAAGACTATCTTGCGATTAACTATGGGAGCAGCACATCAAAGCTGTACTGACTTCAAAGCTTAGAACCTCTTACGGCTTCCAGCTATTACTAAAACCGACTACTTCACCCTGCCAGCAGCTCATCTCAGCTGCCTCTTTAAGTTACACCTATCTACTTCCTCCCTTCTGATTTCAGAGAGGGAATTAAAAAAAAAAAAAAAGAAAAAAGGCCAGAAAAACTTGTAAATTAAATATAGCTGTTCACACTGAAGCAATGTCAAAGTCAGGGGGAAAAGGCAAATGAAGGCATTAAGACATTAAAGATTTAGTACAAACTCAACATATGCACAATGTCATGTGGCTGACTCTGACAAAGCTGTCTGCTTTGGGGAGGTTCCCTGAGGGAGTGTTACCCCTGAGTAACAGCCCCTGAAAAAGGTGTGCAAGCTGTGTAGGCTGTTATTGAGGTCCACATAGTACCTGTAGCTTGGCACAAACAGCAGTGTTGTGGGACTTCACAATATCTTCACATATATAATACATAAAATGAAATTAGTTCCCATCCCTGCTCCACAGGGACAGTCCGCATCCTCTGATCTGAGAAGGTACCTACTCATGCACCTCAAAATGGTGTGCCAGTATGGGATGACGGTCACCATTTATTGCTGCAATATTATTGATTCTTTTGTATTAGTGGTAGAGACCTTGTAGGCAATTTTTTTTGTATTTTATATTTTGGGTGACCCTGAAACAACTTAACTGTAGTAGCATAGGGCTATGCTACAGTCTCAAAACTGATGTAAGAAGGCTATAATCTACCCAAATGGTAACTTATTGCAGAACTAATATTGTTCAACACCAGAAATAGGTACAGTGTTATTTTCTGATTGGAAGTTTTATGCCTAGGGTTTTTTAAATGGTACATTAATCTCTGAATAAAATTTGTCTTGCAAAAGACAAATTAGTAGAAAGTTAGGAATAAGCGTGGTCTTTGAGTGTGTTTTGTTTACCAGTTTGTATGTTCAGTACAGATTGATGACATGCTCTCTAGAGCTAAATACCATTAATCCATTTACAGAAGCTTATTGAAAGGAAAAGAAATTACCATTGAAAGAGCCAATCATACATCAAGGAGAATTTCTTTGCTTCCTTGCATAATCTTATGTTTTGAAAATGCCTTTGCAAATGTTTAAAGTCGATTTTTTTTCCCCCTTTATTTCTTCTCCATTACAAGGAGGGATTTTGGCAGCACTGGGTATGCTGGTGGCTTCTCACAGCCAAGCTGAGACACAGAAATGGCCCCACATGTTGCTGACCTGCTGTTTGTGGCCATCCTGTCCCATCCAGGGATTGTCTTATCCTCACTCATGCACACAAGTTACGCTTCTGCATCGAACATGTGACAAATCTCAATACAGAAATGAGAAGAAAATAGACTGTTTTGCCTGAATGATAGTTGCCACTGGGTGTAAATAACTGAATTATTATGTAGCAGAGTCAGTTGACAAAAAGAGTGTTATCTTCTAAAGAGTTGATATATGAAAAAAGTGTACAGGGACTTCCTGTTAAATTTATAATATGTATGGCTAGTGTATGTTCTCTCTGGAAAACATGTCTCTGTTTTAAACATAGCAAAGGATAGAGGGGAGCTTCCTGACTGGCTGATAATGCAATCAAAATGTCAGATTATTTGAAATAAATTGGTATTACAGACTAAAATACGACTTCACCAATGCATTTATATATTTCACTATGTGTGAGAGAGATTGGAATGTTAATGGTTTATGACTCAAAACAGTCTGCCATATGTGGAAGCAACAGGGTGCTTTACTGAGGCCAAATTTGCAACTCCCAAGGGGTAGCAGGAGAGTTTTTTGTTTGCTGGGTTTTGAGCCAGAAAAGGGAGAAGGTCAATAAGAATGACCCTGCAGAGGCAGGACAGTGTTCTTTATCATACATGTCCTCCCTTTCACAACTGAATCAGTTGTAAAACTTTTCCCCCATGCCCCCCACCCTCAGGTGTTGAGACAGTTACATTCACACCCATAGGACTGAAGGTATTCATCCTTTGTGATGGAACGTAAGTGGCTAAACCACACTAATGTGAGAGGCAGCTTTCATGTCTGGTATTGTCAGAGGTAGATGTCATAAACCATGAAAGACGCCTAAAGTACCCCCTGACGCATTCCTTCCTTCCTTCCTTCCTTCCTTCCCTCTGAATTCCCTCTGAATTCCTTCTGAATTCCTTCCTTCCTTCTGAATTCCATCTGAATTCCTTCTGAATTCCTTCCTTCCTTCCCTCCGAATTCCCTCCGAATTCCTTTTGAATTCCTTCCTTCCTTCTGAATTCCTTCCTTCCTTCCGAATTCCATCTGAGTTCCTTCTGAATTCCTTCCTTCCTTCCGAATTCCATCTGAATTCCTTCTGAATTCCCTCCTTCCTTCCTTCCTTCCTTCCTTGCTTCCTTCCTTCCTTCCTTCCAACCTCCCTCCCTCCCTCCCTCCCTTCCTTCCTCCCTCCCTCCCTTCCTCCCTCCCTTCCCTTTATGCCTCCGTCCTTCCTTCTTTCCTTTCTTCCTTCCTATTTTTATGCTTTTATATTGCTCTTTTAGTATACATAAGAACAACCAAAACAACTACATATCTGCTTTCTATTGCAATCAAGTCCTAAAGTAAACCCTACACATATACAATTATAAACACTTATCAGTCAGTGTCGTTTCACTCTAGTCCACCCCAGGGTATCTATTAGCAATAACCTGGGTTACCCTTGTCTTCTGGGATGGGTCATAAGAGTGTGATAGGTTTTTTCTCGAAGAATACACTTTCAAATAAATTGTGCAGTCTAGTAACAGTACAATCTGAATTTCACTGAAAATATACAAGGACATCATGTTTCCTGCCCTTATGTTAAACTTGGTATATTGATTTTTTTTCACAGCTTGCAGCCTAGAAGTGTGATCTATGGCAAGGCAGGCTAACCACATACAAATTTTTGAAGTACTGCTGGATTAGCAGGAACCAACAGGAGTGTGCAACAATGGAGACTTCTGTAACTTTTCTTCTCTGACTTAATCAATTAACAAGTTTGGATTTTTTTGTCAGAAAAGAAATACACACAAATCACCAGAAGAAGCTACTGTTTCACATGCTTACTTGTTTTCATGACATAAAGGCTCTATAAAATAGGTACTGTATGTACAAAAGCAGAGCTGAAGTTGAACTTAAAGATCAACTATGTAATGATTCAACAAATCTTTTTTAGATTTGTGCAGAAAATTCAGGAAGGCATAGTGAGCTCCTTAACTTGCAGGTTTTTATCTAAATTTCCCATTACATTTCTTTATAGATTCTTTGCCTGTTTAATCTTTTCTTCCCTTCATGTTCAAGGATGGCAAGATTATGGAAGCAACCAGCTCTTTGGCCTGCATTGAAATTTAGTTATGCTCTGGTGGTGTGCAAAGCCTTCTTCTGATGTCAGACTGGTTTGCTTCTCTGTCTACATTATTAAAACCTCCTTAAACACCTCCATTATACGGCATTCACCTTGCTTGACTTCAAAGACCCGTGCAGCTGCATAGAGATAGTGAGCCACAACTCTGCTGAGTGGGTTACCCATGATTTCTTAGAAATGCTAATGTGTTTTTTGCTCTGTTTGTGAAGTTATCTGTTTGCTGTTTTGCAACTCTGGATTCAAAATGATAAAATGACTGAGACAAAGAAGCTAAAGAAATTCTGGCATTTGAAGTCATTGCTACTCACCGTTTAACCTTTTCCATCCTCCAATCTCAAAAAAGTATAATTAGTTCAAGAGGTCATTTTGAAAAGTGAAAGCAAAATTGACATTGTTCCTGTGGAATCTCTTGAGTGTGGTCTCACTGAGTCACTCGAGAAAAGGATGTGGATGAATGCCTGGCTTATTGCTCAGAGTTTTTTGGTGACTAATCTGTTCAAAATATTTGACATAACCTAAAATCTGACTTGGTCATCTAGTGAAAAAGATCAAAGCAGGGAAGACAGTGCCATGGTTTGTGTTAGGTGACACTGTACCTTGCTTGTCTAATTTAATTACACAGCCACTGAAGCCCCAGGCAAAGCTGATTTTTAGCTATAATCAGCTTCTTAACCTTTTGAGAACTAATGTAAACACCACCTCCTAGTAGTTAATTATTTTGTTCTGCTACATACAACAAAGTGCAAAGGTAAAAGTGTGGAACTGCCATAACACATGTCATGATAAGATCGCTTGAATGGATTACTGCCCTTCATATTTTATCTGCATTCATTGGTTTCTATCTTAAAAATTAAAAATGGTCTATGAACATGGAGCATCTGTTTATTAGTTTCAGGTAGCATTGCCCTCTTGTGCTGCTGCCTCATCTCGAATTCCTCTTACATTCAGAAGGGATAACCTGCAGTGGGTTGGACAGCCGTGGTGGTGAATCTTCTATTTTTTAATTATTAGGATTAATTTAGTTCTAATTGCTTACTTTTAATAAAGCCTGCATGCTTGCCTCCTTGATGATGAGCATCTACCAGAAAGTTTTGTAATCTGTATTGGCAGAAACATCATGTTCATATTAAACACCTGTCTCTAGGTGAGATACATGGCATGAATTTTATTTTCAGTTTTTGTATAATCTTATATAGGCAAGAAGCCAAAATCTGAGGCACTGGGTCTTTGCAGTATCTGTGTATCCTAGCTTCCCATGTGTTTTGGTTCATACACATCCTATAGTTTGCCAGAAAATTTCTATTTCCATGAACTTCTGAACCTTTAGGAGATTTCTAAGCTAATGGGCTTTCAGTACATTTTAGGCTTTCCTGACCTGTACTGATCCTTGGTGCTTATGTAAGGAAACTTTGATCTACTAGTCTTATATACTTGCTGCTCTTACATACTTGCTGCTTAGAGGTAGCATGTTGCCTCTGGATTTTCTACTCTGTAGAAAGTACGTCTGTTATACTTTCTGTCCCACTGTTGTCAGCAGTGCATCATTCTTTTCCAGCAGTTTGCTCAGAGTAGCTTGTCCTTATGAGCAGCATTAGCACAGGTGTTGCAGGGAAGCCTTGTGCTGCTTGTGCACTCCACTTCATCTCCTGGGTCATTGTGGAACTGCACCACCAGGTCTGAGGATCTTCAGTGCCTTCAGCCCATCTGCTTCCCATGGAACCTGTAGTGGTGTGCTGTGATAGCTGATAGATTAGCTGGGGTATAGTTACACCAGGTAGATAGATAAGCCTTCACTTAATTCAGATACTTACTTTATTAATTAAGATTAATGAAGCCAAAATTACTACAGATAATAAAGCAAAAAATACTAAAAGAAAACCACTATTTACACAACTATAATAAATAATGACAAAACACTTGCACACATAAAAATTTTGCTGAGTGTATATATATATATGTATATATACGAGGACATATACAAGTTATATGCAGTGTCAGAGTTGGTTTGCTTTTCATACAGGCGATAACTGTAAGATTTGCCATACACATATTCATCAGTGAGAAAATTACAGTATGTTGAGCAGAAGTTGGGCAGACTGTTTGCTTTAACTTTTGAGCATGAGAGAGGAGGGAGATTGTCTAAGTTGACTCTGAGCATCAATGTGAGTGGATCCCTGAGTTCTGGACAGGAATGAGAAATCGCTTGTTTGCTGCTGAACGAGTGAGTGATACAGTCTTCATCTCGGGCTCCATGGTTTTATCCAGGAAATGGGTATATGTTAAAAAACTGAGGCTGACTGTGACCCCTTAGGGTTTCTTGCAAACTCTTTGGCATTTCATCCTCTAGCTGTAAAAGTCATCTCATGTTCTGGTAGCCCTTCACAGCCTGCCAGCTGTGTGCACAGCTTGGTAATGTCTGACTGTGCCCTGCATTTTCTGCAGGAGACATGTAAAAGATACTCTGCGAGCACAAAGAACTTATAGTTACTTGCAAATAAATGTTTTCTAAGGTTTCACATAGACTGCATTTTACCTTTATAACTAAATGTAACACTTTCTCTGACCTACTCTAACTATCCCTGTCTTCTCCTTTTGATCCACAGATGAAAAAAAAATATTAAATTCAAGTATTTGTTATGTAAATCAACATAGCATTGGTTGAGTTTCCTGTACTGGTAGAAAACTTCATCTCTAGCAAAACTGGGCATTATTATTATGCAGCAATGGTCTGTTTTTCTTCATCTTTTCCTCCACAGAAAAGAAGCAGGATCAGATTCTCTCTTTTGGTCCAGCCATCAGAGATAGGAGGAAAAGGCTGTAGTCGCAGGTCTGCAAAAAGCCATCAGTCTCCACATTTCTGACTACATATCCTTATGTCGCCTTATTTCCTCAGTGCATTCCAGTTAGAGGGGAGTTTTGTGCTGAGTTTCTGCCATGCAGGTACCTGCTTTGCTACATAATTATCATCTGGGAACTGTTCTGGTTCAGCTAATTGCTATGGATAGCATAAGGCAATGAACAGCAGAATCAAAGCAATGTCTTTGCCCTCCAGACGTAAACTTTAGGGCCCCTTGCACCAAAGTTAGTTTCTAGAGCATATGGCACAAGCACCCAAATTTGTCTGTGTCTTAATGAGTTGGGTAACTCTATGGTTACCCACAAAGGAAAATAAAGACTTTTTTCCTGTTTCTGGATATACTCAGAAGCAAAAGAAAGTAGTGCTGCACCAGTACTGCTCATGTCTTTACACTGGCAGCAGTTGTTTTCCAGTCCCTTTTTGAGGATCAGCTTTTCTTCCCATCAACTACCATGAGACACGAAAGCTGTCCTGACTGCTAAAAGGGACCTTGTGCCACCATGTACTAGGATCACAGCAACAGCAAATTTTGATCCAGACCTAGCAGAAGTGGGACCCTGAAGAAGAGGAGTGAGGCTTGTGCAGGGGTGAATTTATCAGGGCCTGCAAAGAGAGAATCACTGGAGTCAAGTATTACTTGCTTCTGTTTCCTGGAGAATAAATTTGCAGCAGGGGAGGCAGACGTTTGCCAGAAGAGAGGTAGGTGCAGCCAGTTTTGATGTGGGCTCGAGGATGGACCAAGAGACATCTCTGTGATACCTGCTTGTCCATGACTGTATGAATGGGCAGAGAAAAAGAAAGCTAAGCAACTGAAAGTCCAGATGATGCAGATTCTCAGGTTCCTGGGTTTTAAGCTGTTTTCATTATTTTGAACACATTCTTGATGTCTTTTTTTAAAGATAAAATAACCACTGTACAGTGCAATCATGCAAAACTGTGTAAGTAATGTATAAGAGAAATATTTTTTTTGATATTGCAAAGTTTCAGTTTTGCTTTCTGGCAGGTGTGTTGGGTGACATTATCTATTATGTTTGTCAAAATACAGAGGACTGAAAGTCATTGATAACAGTGCCCTCTCCAGTCTGGCATACAATAGCAAAAGAAAGTCTGGTAGAAGGTGTTAACCAGAAAGATACTATCTTTTGTCATTATTTTGGTGTCCACAGTGTCCCCAGGTAGTAAGACAATTATATCACATTGCTGTGGTGATCAGTCACATAAGGTAATAACAAGCCTTAGTAAAGTGTTTTTGAACAATGCATTCATTGAATACATGCACACCACAAACAAATTGAAGTCTGGATTGCTTTGTGAATTTGTTAACAAGAAAAAAAAAGAGATGTATGCAGCTGATATAACTTACAATAAGTAAACAAATCCTTTGTGCACCACACTAAAACATGGAAAAGTAAAAAGTGAAGTCTGCCTTCTATTCATGTTAACTCCAGAACATCTTCAGACAAGTGATTTGCAGTAAGTAAAATTAGTGAAATAATTTGTTCTAATCAGTTTGTCCCTGATTTTACAGCTTGTAAATAGTTCTTTACTGAGAACACTACCTTTAGCAGGCATTGTGTGGGCTGTGGCCAGCTTCATTTCCACCCTGCTCCCAGGAAAGAAAGGAGAAAAGTGGTCTTGCATTTGCAACATTTTCCAGGGAGTGGATTGGTATAATGATATCACTAGGGGGAAAAATATATAAACCAGATCAAAACAGTACCTTGGGAACCTTTTAATGTTTTTTTTATTCCATGAAGACAGATCCCCAAACTCCTGGGAATTTGGACAGCAGGGATGCTTTAGAAAATGTGCAATGAGAAAACTGCCAAATTCGAGATTTCTTTAATATTACTGTCCAAAATCAACAGCCATGCTTCAAAATAGTAATTCTTAACAGAGCATGCACTCTCAGTATGTGACTTTTAGCTTTGGGGGGAAGAGCATATGCTTTTGTGCCAAAAACTTGCTTTGTTTTCT
>JAWWEW010000088.1:2491854-2507336 GCA_035583185.1 Anabacerthia variegaticeps | reverse complement strand
CAGCAGGTGCTCAGCCACTCATCTGTGGAACAAGGTATTTAAGGCATATTAGCACTAGGAAAAATACTTTTTGATATGGAACAGTCAGATTTTCTGCTAATTTTCACCATGGATGTCAAAACACACAGATGTGATATGTAGTGCCCACGGCTCGTATTGCAAGAGTTTGAGCATGGTTGTCATGAACATGTATGCAATGTCTTGGATCAGGTTGAATTTGGGGTACCTGTGCAACTTCCTAGCCATTGTGGACTAGCAAATTCCTACTCTTTTTTTTTTTTTTTTTAAGTAAACACAGCTCAATGTTTTTAATGGCAGCAGTCCAGGTTCTGTGTTTGATCATCATGTGCTGATAGCCACTTCCAGCTGCCAGGAGATCAGCTCCATACCTTGGAATCCTCTTTCATAAACCAGAGTAATGCTTGCTCACCTGCTGCCATGCATTTTGAGGTCTGCTCATGGAAAAATGATGTATGGACAATAGGTAGCACTAGTATGCGATTTCATTACACCATTTACTTCCTCAGACTTTAGGGGGGAAAAAAGGACTTTTTTTCTGTATGCTGCCTATGAACGTCAAGATTAGTCAAGTGTGGATTACTGAGGATGTGTGAATTGCTTTAATGAGGCACCTTCACTTTTTTTCTTTTTTCATTTTTCCGCAGATTTAAAAAATTGAAAGTTTCTAGTTGAATATTAGTTGAGGGCATCAACAGTATAAATCTAATACTGCTGTGAGCTTAGGAGATGCATAACAGCAATTCATATCATGTCTCAGCATGAGTTTATATCTTCTAATTAGTACCACCATTTTATAGAGAGCACATGCAATGAAAGTTTGTTTGCTGTGCCAACAGGGACCAGAGCACATACAGTAGTTTTGCTATAGTAGAGTAATGGTGCTGTATGAGCATAAATGACTTGAAGCCTAAGCAGCAGATAAACAGAAAAGAGTGGAATTTAATAAATGAAATGATGGAGAGTTTTTACAGAGATATAGCCATTTTCAAATTAGTTTGGGTGTAGCACATGATTTCTTTCTTTGCAACTAATTAGAGTGTGCTATGCTTATTAGTGAATAAGAAAGAAAGTATGAAAATACAAATACACCACATCATATTACTCTGGGTATCAAGAATCAGAATATTACAATAGTCAAATGCTAATCATGTAACTTAGCAGATGACTGCAGAAAGTAGTGTATTTGAGCTGAGACATAAATTATAAATTGTAAACAGTGCATAGGGAATATGTTATAACTGTGTCTCATTTAAATTAAGGCAGGAAGTTTTCTCTGAAGCAGATTATATGCCTTCATTAAGTTTTAAAATATCCTCTGTAATGTTTTATTAAGATCACTTGGCACAGTGTTTCCCAAACTGGATGTTAACAATATGTACTGGTGGAAACAGCCAGAGTGATAGAGGTGGCTCAGGTGCATTGCTGCACTCCACAGCTTTAAATAGCACACTTCCCAACCAAGTGGTAGTGCACATACACCAGCATCTTTTCCATGTAATACCGCTTTCCAAAAATCATGGTGCTTTTGTTCTCTGTACTTGAAAGCATCTCCAAAACATTTACATGATCAATGTTTGTTGCTGGAGGGAAGAAGTTTGCTCTTCCATGGACAAGTGAGGACATATTGATCATTTTATTCTATTTGCTATTTCTAAATTCAATATACCACTGGAGTCGATAAGGGAGATCGAAAGCATATTCTTTTTTTGTGTGCCTGCTTGTAGCTTGTTCTCAAGATCCAAGAAACATTTTTGATTAATCATGAATGCTCTGAAGTCATGGAAAGCAAATGTGTTTGTGGAGTGTCAGCTGATGCTGTCAGATATATGTCTTAAGCTTAGCCAGGGTTCATGCCCCAGCTTTAGGCTGTGCCAAATGTCTCCCCTTGTTGAGACAGATAACAGCTACACTGGAAGCAACTGATCTGTTCGTTCGCTGAAAGGGCTGACCTTGCCATAGGAGGCTACAGTTATGTGAAAAAAATACTGATGTTTTTATTGAAACTTAACTTTGTGCGTTTCCCCATCTTGAATGTAGATGATTTTTGAACTCTCCTTCTTGCACTGGGGCTTGTCCACTCAGCTTCTCTGATGTCTACCTGGCTACCTGGTCTGGTTCCATATCTGCAAGCTTCCTTTGATAACCTCTGTGTCTTCTGAGAAACTTCTGACAAGGTATTTCTGTACAGGGCCAAATAGGGAAGGAGGCCTGCCAGCAAAAATAGACATTTTTAGAAGCAGTTCACATTTCAGTTCCTAGATTCTCCCATAATGTCAGATGGTGGCCTGGAGGTTGGGGTACGTGGGAGTGATGCTCAGCAGTGCCTTCTCTCATCCATGTCAGGCTTTGGCATCACCTATAGCTCATCCAGGATTGTCGGTCCTCCCTAACTAGTCATCAGGCACTGATAAGGAGAGGAATGATTGCAGAGTCAATTCCTGAAGAGCAAGATGCACCAAACTTGATTTGTAGTGCTGAAGGCAAAAAGATGGATCATATGGTGCTGCATAAATAAGTGAAAACTCCCAGGACTTCCTGTGGGCATCTTCTCTAAATCACCTCGAGTGAGTGCTTTCGCTCCCTCCCATCTCTCCCAAAACATGTTTGTTCTTTGCTCCGAAGATTATGCTCCTTTTCCCTCTCAAGAAGTTCATACTGTCATGGGTAAATCATCAGGGCTAATTAGACACAATAATGCTGCAAAAAGGTTTTTTAAAAAAGATATAATGCATCTGTCATGAGCTCCCACCAGATCTCTTGGAAATGAGCTATTTTTAATATTTTATGCCAAACAGAAAATATCTTGAGGAAATTGTTTTATGTTCTGTGTAGCAAAACAAAACCTTAGGTGTCAAACAAGTAATACTGTCTAAGCAGTGCTTTAAATGCTATTATTTCAAATCTGTCCGTCCCTAAAATATTAATTTCATTATAATAAAATGTACTCAGTATAAAAAAAGGTTCCAAGGAGTAATGAAGAAAGTAAAATGTATGTCTGGAATTTTGTTTGAAGCCTGGAGTGCATCCTGATACAGGAACAGACATTTGTGTTTTACAGCAAGTCTTACAGACAGAGATTTTTTTTAATGAGATGTTTTCATCAAATTAAATGTAAATATTTTTTCACTTTGAACTAATTTTAAGTTAACCATTGTCTGCTTTTGTCCTGCAAATAACTTAGCCTTCTTTAAAACAATATGCAAACATACAAGTTTAAATAATGTCCTCCATAGTCTCCTACTATGTTATTAACAGTTAAATGTTTTTGTTTTGCATAATTTGTCTGTACAGAAGGGAGAGATGATGCATGTGAGAAAGACACATTTGAATACTTTGAATGGCTAAAAGTTGAGCAAATGCTTGTTTCATGTTTGTTCTTAGTGGCAGGTCACAGATTAATAAAATCTAATTATTAATAAAATTAATAAAAGTACCTGAGAGAAAAATGCACTTAATCAAATTCTGCGAATCTCAATAAAGTTCCAAGTCTTTCTTCTAAACATATTATGTTCTTTCAATAGATTAGCAATCCTTATTAAAAAGAAAAACATATCCAGCTTGGCATGTGTGCACTTCTACATGATGACTGTGTTATTCCTAACATGAAAATATATCTCTTCTCCAACATGAAATTTGTACCCACCATTTATGTAGCTTTTTTTTCCTGGGAGAGCCACCAGCCACAGTTGGTCCCTGTGTATGTTTTTGGTTCCACTGTGTCTTATAAATTCAAGCAGCATTGTGAAGTAGGACGCCTGTGATGAAGGGGCTTAGCAATTTGGTTCAGCAGATGTACATAGGGTCTCTGAATGCTGCAAAGTGACCCTGAGCAGGTCATAATTGCTGTTATATGGGAGCACTTTACACTGTCCAAATCATGGTAGTCATTTATATCAGCTTTTGGGCGGGGAGGGGAATGATATATAAAATATTTATATCTTCTCGTTGATGTGTTATTTTTATATATGTGACTGCCCTTAGGCTCTGCTCAGCTGGAAAGGCAGGGTAGAAAAGGTGAATGAAGAAATAAAATTATTGATGGAATAAAATCAAAGGGACAACAGAAGTCTTTGTCAGCAAATTTATCAGTACAGATGTGTTAAAGGTCTCCTGCAAACATTTTATTGACCAAGGTCCTGCCTCAAGTTATTCCTTGCAGGCACTGCAGCATTACTTAGGATGTTTAATGTTTGGACTACAAACCACCCAATTTAGGAATTGCGTTCTGCTCTATTATTTATTGTTATTATTGGTCCTTTCCTTTTTTCCTTATGATTTGCAAATTGTTTAACTGACCATGAATTCCTTCAGCATCTGCAATGGGTCAGACCATAGCAGCAGAGATGATGTTAAAATTTAAATGGTTTAGGTGGTCATATACAAGTGAATTTGTCACTGATGGAAACAGATTACTCAGTGTCAGAAGACAGCTCAGAATCACTTTTGTCTGTTTTCCTATTTAGGATTTGTCCAAGGAGCAGTTGCATTAATGGGGTTGGTCCATGACCTGAGTCCTGCCTGCAAGATGTGCTACACATCTCTGGTGTAGGAGCTCTGGGCAGGGTAGCATTGAGGTCCTCTGACTTCTCCCAGACCTGATCAGAAAGTATGTTCTTACTTTTACATCTAAATGTATTTTTATTTGAGGACTGCACAGTTAGAGAAGATGCTGAGTTTCACAGACAGATGTTAATTTGGGTGCCGTCTCATTGCCCTTGCATCTTGAAGTTCATGATCTGGTTCTCTTGCAGACCAGGTTAACTCAGTTCACTGCTGGCTTTTATAATTAGACATTAAGAGAAAATAAGACTACTTTGTAGTCAGAATATGGTCTTTATGTATCCTACAGGAGAATTAACATTTGTTTTTTAGAACCTCAGCAGGGACAAGAGATAATTGCTTTGCTACATCTAAACTCAGAAATGATGGCCATCTGATGATGCCAAAAAACCTCAGGATGAAAGGAACTGCTAAGAGAGTTTGTTCTTTTAGCAGCAAAGGTATTTATTTGAGCAGAGCTGGAAAGCTAGCCAGTTGACGCTGGACAAACTAGCTTCGAATAAACTGTGCAAAATGAGCAATTTTATACATTTCACTGTGTGATTACAACAAAAAATTTTGCATAGTAATAAGATTACAACATCTGATTATGCATATTAATGATTAGGTGGAGACTAGGCAGAGTCTGGGCAGAGCCTTCCAGAGTCTTCTTTTGGCATCAGGATTAGGTGGTCGTTTCCATTCTTCGGCCTCATTCTAGGAGTCTTTAACTCCTCTTCTTCACCTTGACCTCTTCAGCCTTCATTGTGTGTGACCTAGTCACAGAGGCTTCCAGAAACTACTGGCTTAAGGTCAGTTTGCTCTATTCAACTGTCTACATTGTCATGATTATAGTATATAGTTTTCTAAGATTAGGTCCAGTGGTTTGACCAGAACACATCTCCATGTTCTCTGATAAACTCAAGCAAAGCAGGTGCTGAACAGTTTCTACCAATCCAGTCAACCATTTCTGAGGTTCATCCTTGTTTCATTTCTAGCTACAAAAAAAATTTAATAAAGCTAATGAGGCAACTTGAAAAATATGTAAGACATAGCTGTGCTCAAAAGTCGTAGAGAAGCATCAATGAAATCAGGTTTGCAGTGGAGGTGTCTGATTTGTCCAGCATAAATGTAAAGGACCTACTTTTCTATTCCCACTGAGGACCTGCACTCTCTGAGACAGGCTCTATTTTTCTGCGAAAGGAAAAAGCAAGGTACAAACTTCCCTTCAACTAGTCAAGGCAAGTGAAAACAGAGCAAGAACATACATTCAGATGGTAAACCCATATGGATATGTGCCTGGAGAGGAGCAATGGACCCTTTGACATCTGGAGGTGCATGCCAATTGGGGCTTTCAGTATCTAATCTATCCTGGTTGTGAACACAAAATGTCAACCTCCTTTCTCTTTCTGTTACCCATCTTCTCTGGGGGCATGTTCAGAGCTTCTGTAGATGCCTGCAAAAGGCATTTCTGGACAGGACTGTCAAAAGTGGGTAAAGCCGTCAAAACTGGTGTCTATGCTGGTGTATTGATGGTGGAAACCTGGTGACCATGTTTTTTCAACAGTTTTCAGCTGGTCTTGTTAAGGAAAGCCACTGGGTGTTATGCAGACCTTCATGATGCCTGGTCCACCTTGGCAGTGGTATATACACTGAGTCTGCCCTGCCCTTGGCATGGTCCTTTTAACATATTTGGCAGTAGAGGTATTTCCCTGAAAACTGGTAATACTAGGTTCTGTTTTGTAAACAACTGTGCAAAGTCCCCCTGTATTTTGTTATCTGAAAAACAAGAAAGAAGCCATGGGCACAAAATGCTGTTGTATGGTATGACAGTATTTGTCAAAAGGAGCAGCCTAATTATGCTTGTTCTTCTCATTCATATTGGTAAAAGAGAGCTTTGCTGAGGAACTTGAAGGAAGTTAATCAAGTAGATCTGCAGAAATTTATGTAAAAATTATACAAGTTAATGCTTGGAGGACCAGTGGATGAGCTGACTGGAGGCAGGAGTGAGTTTGGAATGAGATTGGGCAGAAAGCAGGAAGCTTGTGTATATCTGAGCTAGTAAATAAAGTGTCTGAGAATAGTCCTGAGCACTGGAATGTGGTTGCCTCTGCTTTTGTGCTCCTCACACAATTTCTGATACACCTGTGCCCATGCCAAGAGATGCTCTTTAGGTGCAGTTCTGGAGTGAGGATTTCCCCAGAACTTTTCCCCAGAGGCAGCTGGATGCCACCACACTACTTTGGGGCGTGGTAGAGTTTAGTTTAAGGATGGGCACAGGCTGTTCAGTGCCAGTTGGATGCAGTTCCCAACAATGTTCTTGCTTTTGTTAAATTCATCAGCATAAATGAAGTCTCTGGGTTCTGAAAGTGAAAAAAGCCTCCTTACATTAGACATGATCAAAAAAGTGGAGCTAGCAAAACAAGCAAAGAAAAGAGTGCATGATCAAAGCTGTAAAAGGAAGAAGTGTCTTTACAGTAACATTCAGCAGGAGTATCTGCAGGACACAAGTTCATTGGCAGGACAAGGGAAAGGCAACAGAGTGACTGTGGTCTACTATTTGAGCCTGGCCATCAGTGCTGGCTTTAACAAATCAGGTGAGAAGATCTTAGGGATGTTACACAACAGCAGCAGAAAAATCAGTGAAGTGTCAGTGAACAGAGAGAGTATCAGATTCCATGTCAGTGAAAAAAAAAAAAGCCCAACCTGTTTTATGCTGGATTTTTACCTTTGTTTTCAATGTCTTTTAAAGGCATACATTTAGCAACATAAATGCAACTCTTTCAGAGCTGAATTTCTTACTATCCTTATGTAAATTTTACAAGCTGATTAAATGTTTCTAGTTATGTTTTGGCTCATAGCAATATCTTTATCAGCAGCATAATTCATGCTGTAGCGGTTAGTACAACACTAACAGTTTATTTCTTAGAACTAATTGGCTTCGCTATGTAGTTCAAAAATCACTGGTACCTAGTCAAACAGTGCTCACAGAAAATGCACCACCTTAATAAACTCAGGTCTGTTATTACCTGCTTTGCTATTAAGTTTAAATGAAAGCATATCTGACCCATATCATTATTTTAAAACTGTATATCACAATTTAAATACTAAACCAATGAGTTTCAGTAGTGAGGTCTGTTTTGTCTACTAGGGCATCAGCAACATGACCGTTGCTTTTACAGAATTATTTTGGAAATACAAAATCATTTCTGTGAACCACATCTTTAGGGTCCTGGTCAGTGGCACATTGAATATGAGTCAGCAGTGCCCTGGCAGCCAGGAGGGCCAACCATGTCCTGGAGGGCATCAGGCAAAGCATCGCCAGCTACTCGAGGGAGGGCATTGTCCCACTCTGCTCTGCACTGGGGTGGCCTCACCTGGAATATTGTGGGCAATTTGGGGTGCCACAATATAGAAAAGATATTAAGCCACTAGAGTGTCCAAAGGAGGGCCATGAGGATGGTGAAGGGCTTTGAGGGGAAGCCGTATGAGGAGTGGCTGAGGGCACTTGGTCTGTTCAAGCCTGGAGGAGACTGAGGGGAGAGGAGATGTCATTGCATGTCATTGCATGAGGAAGTTACAACTTCCTCATGAGGGGAAGAGGAGGAGCAGGCACTGATCTCTTCTCTGTGGTGGCCAGTGGCAGGACCCAGGAGAATGGCATGAAGTTGTGTCAGCAGAGGTTTAGGTTGGATATTAGAAAAAGGTTCTTCATTCAGAGGGTGGGTGGGCACTGGAACAGGCTCCCCAGGAAAATGGTCACAGCACCAAGCCTGACATAGTTCAAGAAGTATTTGGATAATGAATCAGGCATGTGATGTGACTCTTGGAGATGCAGGGCTAAGGTTTGAACTCAATGATCTTTGTGGGTCCCTTTCAACTTAGTATATTCTGTGATTCTGTGAGTCTCATGTATTTTAGGAAAGAAAGATGTGTAGTAAAAGCATTCTCACAAATAAATATATTTTTGGGGAAATAAAATACAGACTGGTTATAACTGCAATAAAAAGGTGAAATTGTGAAGAGCATGAAATTTACTTGGGGTAAAAATAAGAAAAACATTAAGTTTTGTTTTACATTTCAGGTTTAGAGAAGGCAAAGACATGGCATCAGTAACACTAGTCTTGTTTCTATTTCTTTTTCCTTTTTTTAATTCTAAGTGGTTGTGTATTATGTGTTTGTTTAGTGCCTACAGTTATTAAGAGCTGCCTGGAGGATGGACAGCGATGGCAGTTTCTTCCCACCTTTCTAATCTCTCCTGGCCTCTCTGAGCAAATGTTAGCACAAGTCAAAGAAATGGGGACAAGAAAGTGATGGATGGGGCTTAGGGAAGCAGGATAAGTGGTGAGGTGGAAAAAGAACGGGCAAAGGAAAATATATCTCTCCGAAATATTTCATCAACTGCAAGCAAGAGCCAGTGTATCCAGAAAACTTTGTTCAGGCTTTGTCGGCAAGCTGCCAGTGGAAGGGCCTTATCTTCCGACACTGTGAAAGAAACATTGCAGTGCTGGGTGACTCAACTTCTGACATTTAATTCAGGTTTTTCAGTGATGCCAGTCTGCATCGTCCTTCCCATTTTAAGACTCCAGAGAAAAATCTCTGCAGTAGCGGAGTGGTTGTTGCAATGCATAAGAACTTAGTTTTCAGAAATAGACACATAAAAAATGCCAAATCTAACAATAAAACATTTGTCTTTGTTTTATAGGAGTATGATGCTTGTAGGGGTTTAAACCACAGGAGCGTGTCTGAGATCTTGACTGTTCGACAGAGTTGTGCTGTAACCTGATTCACTGCTCTTCACTGTGAGACAGTATGAGTGGTGTCTATGGACCAATAAAAATTTCTCTTCATAATGAGATATGGGCTGAAAACAAGCACTGCTTTATCTCTACAGTTGACTTTCATATTGTAATGTTTTAGGCTAATTTTAATCACAAATAAAGTTCAAGGATTATTTTATCAGTGCTGGCTATTGCATGCCCATGCCCAGACTCTTTTAAGCCTGACAATCTGTGTACCTTTTCAAAAGGCAGCTGCAGGCAAGTGGAAATGTGACCTGAGGCACTGCAAGATTCACACCTATTAAGATGTAGGCTGAATTCCTTACAGATACCCACTCAAGTATCTTGTATAATCTTCTATCAGTATTGTACCTCTGCTTCAGTTTGTATGACGTTACATGTTTTGAATAGGGCAAAGGCCCACTGCTGCTGTCAGTCCTGGTTCAAGCCCAGTATTTATCTACTCCTTTGTGGATGCTGTTTTTTATCGAGTGTCTAGAAGAGCATCCTTTCTGCCAACGCACCATTTCCTGATGCACTGCTCTTTGGCTTGTGCAATTTCTGGAAAGACAAGCTCAGAGCTGGATACTTTTCCTCTCCCTGATAGAGAAAAGGGATGTCTCTGGTGCCTGCTCTGACAAGAAAGTTGATTCATATGTAAATTACCAGTTGCCCTTTATTTGCTTGGTCCATGGAGAGTGCACACACAGATAAAAGGCTCAGTGGCTCAGGGATGAGTACATGCCCATTTCTCCCATGGTCACAATGACAGGTTAAGGTTGTTGTCAAAGATTATCAGACAGGCAATGATGTCTTATCATTATTTACTTGCAGGGTAGCACATAAAAGCAAAATTTGTCACATGGGAGGCTTTTGCAGCATTTCAGCTGAGTGTACATTGTTATGGTGTTGTTACCATCAGCCTTCAGTATCAGGAGTTCTGCGTATCTGTCTTTATACTCAAATGCTTGCTTTAAATACATAGAGGGAGAGCATGCTTCAGGCTTCTTCAGCCCTCTGCAGAAAAGAAAAAAATTCAAAAAGCAGGTATTATGTGAGCCAAATCCCTTCTAGAATTAAAAAAAATTTTTATTATTAAAAAGTGGCAGAGGGAGGGTTACACTAGTTTGAACTGAAGCACCTTTAGAGTTTGATTTTGAATGCATGTAATTTCCAGTAATGGCATTGAATGGCCCTCAAATTCTTCCAACACTCTGTGTTGTGTCTCATTTAACAACATAGTTATAATACATTTGTCTACCTTACAACTGTATTTGTATCGGCATATAAAGTGCACAGCAGCTGGGAGCTGTGTGGGGGTGGCAGAAAGTTATCTGATCTACAAAATCAGTTACCTGTCACTCAGTTGCCTTTCACTGAAACATAATAAAGAATCATTAAGGGCCTAATAGGCAGTGGTGTTGTAAATGCATTTTATGTGCCATTTTCAGATCAACAGTTAACTACACAAAAGTAAAGTCATTAAGTACATCCTTCTTTGTTTAAGAAGACAAATCATAAATCAGGAAGAATATTAAGCTTATGAAATGTAAATTCAAGACCTCACGGGTTTGCTCTATCAGGTCAGCATCAGATTAGGCATCAGGCCTACCCTTGGCTTCAACTACAAGTAGACAAAAGTCCTCTGCGCTAGCGTATTGCTTTCCACTTCTGTGGCAGTGTTATGAATGCCTCTTAACAGGCTTTTGTGGGAAGAAAAGCCAACCTCTTAATATATTTAAAAAACTCTAGAAATTAAATGCCTCAGACTGGATTAGGAGAGTGAGGGTTTAACTTATTGCACATGTGTTTTATATCTCTCATGGGAATTCTTTTCTTTTTCATTGTTACTAATGATATCACATTTTTGTGTATAATATTGATGCTACTGGAATCACTTAACAGTTTTATTTGCCAGACAAAACCTGTCTAAAAAAAGAAAGTTGTTAATGCTAATATTTTGAAATTCTCCTCCCTTATTACTCTTTTAGTTATTGAAATTGCATTTTGAAAATTCCCACAGTTTCAGAATCTAGGTTTCCTTTTGGTCTTACCAATGAAGTTTGAAGCAAGTGTTTTCAAAGCCTCTGATTATTACACTTTTTGACTCCTTTTATGGATTAATAGTGCTGGGGATAAGAACAAAATTTGGAGTATGGTAAAAAGCCATATTTCACACTGTTATTTTACCTTCTCTTCCACATACTTCCAGTACATTTTGTTGGTCTGTCCCAGTGTCTTTGGACCCTCCCACGGGGTTTAATGGTAAAACACAAGAAGGAATGTTGTGCATCCTAGCTTGTGTTCAGTATTTAGGAAAGGAAAGATCCGGTAACTTGGTTCAAAAGTTTAGTTGATAACATCCAAAATTAGCTGCCATGGGGAAATGGCAGTTTACGTCCAGGTAGTAATTCACATGGAGCGTTTGGCACCATGAGATAACAGGTAATGACAGTAGTGAAAGCTACAGTTTGAATAAGTCCTGATTTAATTGGATTGATAAAAGCTGTGTTCTTAGCTGCAAGCCTATCTAGTTGTATAGTATTCTTAGTTCTAATGTGATGTAGCCTTATCAGTATAAAAACACATTTTCTGAAAGGATGTTGGTAACTCAGTCTCAAAAACACTTAGGAGACTCAGTGAAAGAATGTGGATTTTCAGTAATATCAACATGTTTTTACAGTAACAGAACTGAAATATTTAGCCATTCTGTATGTATACAAATATGCTTCATGTATGTAAGTATGGAGCATAATACAAAAATACACCATTTACTTAATATAAGTGGCAACATTCTGTGGCAATTTTCCTAAGAGTATATTTTATACATCTGTGAGTATATATATATATATATATATATATATATATATGATATAATTATATGACAAAAATAATTGAAGGTAGTGAACAGATTTGTTTATATGCATAATCTTTTACTTTACCAGGATAGCTGATCTCAGATGTGGAATTTTTATTTATATTGTGTCATAAACATATATTCTTATACATACAGAACTATACATAACAACAAGGAGCAAATACCAGTGGTAAAATCAAACCTTTACTCCGGAGAACTCAGTCTGTAGCATATGTGAGTGCTGTGTGTCAAATCATGGTACAGATTGAATGAATACTGCAGCTCAATTATCAAGTGTGTGACATTTTTGGCTAGGATATTACATTGTCTTTATCTGATAAAGCCAAGTCATGTGTTTGATGTAAAATTAAAAGTGAGGCAGATTTTTGGGTAGGCTTAGAATACATTTTTGCATGAGAAATGCATACACAGTCACACAACTTTTTTGTGTTGGCAGATATAGTGATTTATGAGCACAGGTAAGTAAATATGCTGTGAATTATGTCTGCACTTAAACTGTGTTCAAGTTATTATTTTTTTTTAAATTTTAAAACATTTTAAAACTTGCATGCTATTTGCATGACAATTAAATTTTGATCCCACTAGAGCAGGTCCTGCCACTCAGTAGCAAGAAACAAGCAATGGAGGTTGTGGAACTGACATGACTTTCGGCAACTTTACCCATTATGTATGGGACCACTACAAAGAGGGAAAATAGCTTCATGAAGTTTTGTGCTCTCCATATGTATCATTAATTTATGGCAAACAACTCTTGTGCAGTTTTAGATCTGTGCTATTACTTCTAAACAGTTACATTTTACCTTCATGCAACTTAACGTTACAAAGAAAGTTTTGCTGTTTTTTATTATTTAGGGTAGGCGCAAAAACAACTACAAAAACTAATAAAATATCACAAAGTCAGTATAACAGTAATTCTTATGGCTGTGCATCTCACTGTTTTCTGGATGACTTTGCAAATAATAAATCAAATTCCTCCTCAAGGTGACATGTCAGTAATTTCAAATTTGATTAGCTTTATATGTAGGATGTTGATACATTTCTACATGAATCTTTGATAGCTCAGCAGACTGACAACCTTAATGCTTATACTGCCCCTTTGTGACAGTGTGGCACACTGAAATCTAGTTAAGCTGCTTGAATCTATAAAAACATGGGGATTCTGGTTGGAGTATGGCTCAGCCAGCTTGACTTTGGCCTGTTCCTCCTAAGAGGACCTGGGACATGGAATAACTCTTCTAGAATTTTGCTGGGTTTATTTTTTGGCATCATAAAAGAAAACAGATGGGTCTGAGGGGGAATATCTACGTCGTGTAGTACCATGCCCCATAATTTCGACCTTCCAAACGATGGAGACAAAAACCCAAGAGATCCATGGGGCATTTGGTCTCCATGACTGAAGAGTCATGAACCATGCCATATGTAAAGGCAAAGAGTAGTGATTTTAAGCACTGCCACCTCATGTGCAGTATTTCGTTGTTGCTGGAGCTTTGTGGAATTGCCAGGTTTTTGCTATTTCCTAGTTAAAACTTGTTACAAATTCACAACTCAAGCATTCCTCTTAGCAAAAGTGCCACAGAAGAACAGATTTATGTTGCCACTTGTGCAATGATCTATCTTTATTTTCTTCAAAGAGGCTGTAAGGGAACTTATATGGATAGCAAAGTTGGCAATTTTATGAAATGAGACACTTTTCAGGTATTTATTTTTAAAAAGTGAAAAGCTAAATTCTTTTAGTCTTGTTTTCATCCTGGCTTCAGATTTCTCACACTCTTATTCACACCATTTATCCACATTAAGTAAAGTTAGTCTTAAATCATATGTATCATGAGCCGTTTAAAGAAAACTCAAGTTTGAGAAAACTCAAAGTTACCTGCCTACTCCCTGAAAAGCCTGCCAATTAGTCTGCTATGCTTAATGACATTACTTCAATTTTGAGGGTAGATATTTTGAAGGGAAATAACTTGAAAAATCCAAAACAAACAATAAAGCCCAGTAACTGTTGTTCAAAAAACTACTTTATGTTTTATGCACATCTGACATTCTATAGTGGGTTAGGTACTGAATTTCTAGCTTTAGAGAGTTAAATAGGTAGAATATTTCTATTTTAAGAGATAAATATTTGTGCTAGTGCTCAGTTTACATTCAAGATAAAGGGAATAAAAGGGTTCTTGTTATTGAAAATCTGACCAGTAATTGGAAATTTTTTACAAAATAATTGAGAGGCTGATGTATGTCAGGACACTGTCTATCAGAGCGTCTGGACATAAACCCTTGGTGGAAGAGACAGCATTTTCCTTCCCTGGTATCTCAGGAAATTACATGGGTACCTAGATGCATAGGTTAAGGGTCTCTGCTGGAATAAATCAAGTTGCTAAACATTATTCTAGTTCAGTGCCACTAAGAACTAGGATTTTGGGATTAGCACATTCTGTACTGCACAGAGCCATGGTATGGCATCCTGTGGTGCTTAGCAAAAAATTATCCTGTGGATACATACAGCAACATCTGTCATTGACAAGTCCAGGAGGAATCTTGTGATATGGAACTACTAAACAGAGTAATAAATGGTAGTTCGTAAAAGATATTGCCCATAAACCATGGATAAGACTGTGCAACATCTTGTGTTATATGAATGGTAACATGTTGCACAAGCAGTGTAATTGTTGTAAATATGCTGCCAAACAAGAATGTTTATACAGGTGATTTCCTCTTTTGGCAGATTAATGCTTTCATAAATTGCATGACTTGTTCCATATTTTGTGTGAGTATTGGGTACCTGCATTTGAAACTGAACTTTTTAGGACTTCACTGAATTCAGCAGATTTTCTGTATTTGAAATGGATCAATTAAATTGGTTTCTTGGAGGGTAATTGATTCTGTTTGCTGCAGAGTGGCCTGTGGCTAAGTCATCCTTTCTTTTTATCTCATTCAAAGAATACCATCACATTAGCACTGAAATGTATGTGCTAGCAGCTAAAGCAAAGAACGAAATAGTGCATGATTATTGTTCCAAAATAAGTAACTCGTTATAACACATAAAATTATACATACTAAAAATTCAGATGCAGTGTTTTTTTCCTATAGGATAATCATTAAAACTGCCGTTGCTGATGACTGCCATTTATGATCCCTTGCATGATTATTCATACCATGTGTTTTCATTTTCTTTATCACTGTCTTGTTAACCAAGCCCCAAAAAATAAGTAGCAGTTAGCTAAAACCATGGAAGCAGACTTCAGGGATGAGTGTACAGATGCATGTGT
>JAWWEW010000088.1:2417688-2434218 GCA_035583185.1 Anabacerthia variegaticeps | reverse complement strand
CCCCCTCCTTCTCTCCCGAGGTACGTTTTGCTGGGACTTCTGGTAAATAGATGGCGAGAAGAAACCCAGTCCAATAAGGATTAAATTAAGTAGAAGAAATCCAGCCGGTGTATATTTTGAAGCTCCGATGGGGCGTCTAACTGATGTTTAACAAATTTTTTCCACTCGGTGTGCACAAGTCGTCAGCGCCCATCGTCGTGTTTAATTTTTTCACCCTCGAGGAGGCGGCAGTAGTGGGAGGTGAACAGAAAGACGCTCCCTCGACCCACAGACCTTTCCCTGTCCTCAAATTCCGTGGGAAAGGGCGGGGGGACACCGTGTCCCCAGGCAGGGCTGAGAACGCACAGACATACAGGCTCCTCCGGCACAGAAGGACCTGCGAGGTGGGGTGCTGGGTGGTCATCCACGTTGTCCCTAAATGCAGGGCTCGGGTGGAAGGTGAATTATTAGTTTTCTGTTTGATTACTTGGCTTTTTAAACATTACGCTTCACCTTCCTCCCCACAGCCTTCGCCGGTTCCTTAGTTGCACCGGTAGGAAAAACACAGTTTTATAACCTCGACTCAGCAGTGCGGAAATGCGTCCGTGCATGGCTGAGCCCCCCAGCACCGCCAAGATGGGAGAGTGACCCTCCTTGAAGCAAAAGGATAAAAAAGAAGGCAACAACCGCCTCCCAAACCCCTCAAACCCCCGACAAGCCCCGGAGATGCCCTTTTCCTGGGAAACTTAAGGGTGACGTGGTGAACGTTTGTAAGCGCAAATAAGAAATTAATAAATAAGCCTCGAACTGGGTAGTTTGGGTGTAATAGTTTAGCAGGACTAATTGCAGACAATGGAGCTGAAATGACTTTTCCAATTAGCTGCTGGTTGGAGTTTAGTTGGAGGAACTGTCAGCTCTAGAGATGGATAATTGCTTTATTGCTCACAAAACTCTCATCTATTTAGAACATATGTGCTAATTACTCTGGATGGGCGTCGGAAAAGAGACCGTAAATCTGTTAGCCCTTTGAAAAGGTCTGGGGTACCTGTGAGCGACGAAACTCCTTGCCTTGGAGCGTAAAGGGCGAGGTTTGCGCCTGCATGGCAGTCTTTCTAGAAAATTAAAATAAAGTAAATAGATTCAGCAGCATGTATGCTTTGGGACCTTACAGGGGTGGGGGGGAATAGTGGTCATCTCCAAACAAGGACAATCTCTTTCTGTAGACTAAACTGGTGCAATAAATCACTGTCATAAAACCGATTTTCCTCTTTAGCCTTACACTATTTTTTCCCCCCAAAGATTAGTTTAGAAATCTTTTAATTGGATTGCTCTGGTAAATTAATCTCCTTTGGGCTCGTGAAGTTTGTGTACCAAATATTTGGAATTATTTCAGTGCCACAAAAACAATCCGAGATGCCTTTTGTTAAAAAAAGGAACAGGTACGGAAGATGGCATTTTGGAGTACGCATTCATGTCCCCTCTCAACTTTCTGTGCATATTCATTGCTGTGTGTTTCTCACTGTATCACATAAAATTGCTGTTGTAAAGGAGATAGACAGAATTATTTGCTGGACTGTGCTCTGGGTCAAGAAACGAGAGCGGGGTGAGAAGTTTAGGGGAAAAAAATTGAAAGGGCAAAAAGCCTTGGCAGACCAAGTAGGAGTTCCAGAGGCGTCGCGCACTGAGAGACTGAGAGAGCATCCCTTGGCCGAAGCGGCTCCCGGGCGCTGTCCGCCTCTTGCCGCTCCGCCGGTGCGCACCCCGCCGGCGCCGCTCCGCGCCACTCCTCCCTCCCGGCCTCGCTCCGCTCCGCTTCCGGGGTTGGCCCTGGAACTGAGGTTCTTTCGAGGCCGGCCGAGGGGAACTCTCCAACCCTGGCACCCGTCGGGACCCTTAGTTCCCAGTCCAGTTTGAATGTGAGCAGCATCGTCGTAAGGTGTGGTTAATCGCCGCGGGGACTGATAAGAGGCGTAATCGTTTGTCAGAGGGGCGGTGGTGACTCTGTAACGCATCGTCTTCTTTTCCCCCGCCTTTTATAAGCGGAGACATGATGTCTCGCTGCTAAAAGAGCAATAAAGCTGGGTTCATTTATATATTTTTACGGGTTTATTTCCCGAAAGGATCGAACCTGCGGTTTGTTCCCCGTGATTTATATGCAGATTGTGACACTGCTGGGAGTCCTGGGGGCCGGAGGGCGGGGTGGTCCCCCCGGCTGCGTGGGAAGAGACGGTGAGCGGGGAAGTTGCTCCTGGCTGGAGCAGAGAGCAAGTATCGCTTGTGTGAGTGAGTATGTTTGCGTGTGAGCTGAGGGCCAGCACAAGGTGGGCACGACACCGGCTGGAGGATGAGGGCGCAGACTATGAGGGTGAAGGCAAGGGTGGGTTTTCACCTCTCGAGCACTGGTCTAGCTCAGAGCAGCGGGGAGTAACCTCTCTGCCCAGACCCAAATCCCAGTTGCTCTTGCACGCTCTTCGCACCATGTAACGTGTGTGGCACTTCCAAGTCAGCATAAATTTTCAGTGTCAGCGGCTGGTGAACTGTGAACCGCCGAATGAGATTATCTGCTTTTAATAAAACATGTGACACAGACTTACGTGAAGTTACACGGAGGGAAAACTTGCAGAGCTTGCGGACAAGCTGTCAGTGGTTCGTACCACATGAGCCCAAACGCCGAAACTCTGCACACAGGCGGGACATCAGCATTCAAATGCAACCGTACACCATACGTACAAAACACGAGTGAGATCTTTGCATGGACGTGCCAAACCGGTCTCTATTTCCAGATGGAGTTCGTGTACTTGTTTAATAGCCCTGGGGTCTACAGTGAACTAATTACTCCAGCCGTACATCACCCCGGATCCCCGCTAACCTTGTACCGTCCATGTTTCTCCCCGCAGTACACAGGTGTAAATTTTTCAGCCCCGTGCTGTCGGTAAACACGTTGACAGAGTCCTTATCCCTATTCGTATGATGTTAAATGAGTCTTAAAGTCCCTTCTGAGACAAACGAGGAATCCTATCTCCCTGTCGATCTGCGTGTCCTGTGGATATGCCCTGTGGAAATTGTTTACAGTTTGGAAGATTCTAACCTTGATTTTCCAGCTTTGAGCTCCCTCTGGAAGCGGTAAGAGCAATTACTCCGTATTACTGTACATATTTCATTGCCATGATAGATCGCAGGTGTTGCAGCTGCTATTGTCTGCATCCCTTCTGCAGTCCCGCAACCAGAGCCCAGAGAATGCTCCGGCCCCGGGTCCGACGGCGGTCCCTAGACGACGCCATGCACACCCCCACAGCCTGGGGGTCCCTCACACTAACTATTCACGGCGGTGGATAGAGGGCTGGGTTGGTGTCCTCACCCACCCTTACTTCCTGCCGCTTTACGGCCACCCGCTGGCCTCTCCTGCCCGTACTCGGCATGAGGATTCCATTTCTTTTTTTTTCTTTTCCCACGCGTGGAATACATAGCTCATGCGTGCACAGGCGTTTTTTGCTGCTTAATGTCGGGAGCGCAGAACGTTTAGCGTAAGGCAGGAGGCAGAGACTCCTGAAATGAGTGGGGACTGCCCTTCAGCCCGAGGCTGGGAGAGGACGAGTGTAGCCACTGGGCTGAAGGACCCGAGGCAAAAACGAGGACGGGAGGATAGGCAAAATAACCCCTAAACGGACATGCCTAGAAACCAAGAACAGTTCACACTTGGCCGGAAAGCGTCTGGGATGGTGGGTTTTAACTTGGGCTGGGCAGTGATCCTTTGGAGAGGTTGTAAGGGATGCATTTACAGCCGGCTACAAAGGTGCAAGGTGAAGGAAGTATGCTGTGCTATGCGGGAGCGTCCCCGAATACCTTTAAACTGTGTCACGGATCAGAGTAATGACTTATGACATACCACAAGGGACCATGATGAGTGACTGGCATAAGACAAGGAATAGTGGACCCAAGTCTACTTGACAATTCTTAATCATATGTCTTGGGGTAATAGTTTTAGGTTCGTGATCCGTTTATTTGGAGCCAATTCCGGGACAGAGGCACATGAATCACATGGCTGAATCTCTCTAAGTAAGATAAAGACAGGCTTAAATGGCACAAAACGGAGCAGGAGGTAATCTGAAGAGGTAACAGGTTTAAATGCAAAACGCTTGGCAAAACCACACCTGCTATTATGCTATACCTACTTAACCAGGACGCCTTTCTCCTACCAGCCCAAGAAACTGATGTCTCAGCCCGTATATCTCTGTGAAGCTCCCGCAATCCACTTCAGAGGCTCTTAGACACCACGCACCGCCCGTACCCCGTGCTGGGATAACTTTCTGTCCCATCACAAGCTGTGTCATGTTAGCCGTGTCCTTCTCATCACGCGTGGGCTTTGTTGTGGGCTGCGAAGTGCCTAAAATCCAGGGCTGGATCGCGCCAGGTACTAGCAGGGGACGATGGAGAAGTCGTTAGCACGCACATCCTACGAACAGGCAGAAAACAAACCTCTGATAAACTGCTTAATCTGAGAGAAACACCCCCTAGTGTGCCTTTCACTACGAGGTGGAGAGCCCGAGTTACTGGAACTGCGGTTTTTTTTTTTGTTTGCCATCCCGAGCTACCAGGGGGAAGTTTTTTTTTTTTTTTTTCCTTCCTCCCCACTTGTCCCCTCACCTTTACGCCCTCGTCGGTGTTATCCCAAGCAGGGCAAGAGGATCTCCGTGACCCTTGCATCCCGAAACGGATCTGGGTTAGTTGGGAATGCTTGCCATTCCAGTGGGATTCCCTGGCAGACTTTCTCTCTGGAGGGTAGCTTCTCGAGGTTCTCTCTTCACACAGATCTAAAAATCTTCAGGGCAGGCATTCCAAGGAATGGAATGAATGGTATTGGCCCCGAAGAGTCATAAGAGGAAAACCACCTTTCATCCTGACACAAAAAAATCAAAAAACCCCAAACCAACCAACCAACCAACCAACCAACCAACCAACCAACCAACCAACCAACCAACTAACCAACCAACCAACCAAAAAAACCCTAAATCTGATGGTCCAGATGCTAAAGAGTTCACTAAATATGTGAGCAGGTAATGCAGAGAATAGTGACATTGTTAACAGAAAACATCTAATTAACAATGACTTAATTTGATTCGGAGGATGAAAAAGCTGTTTTAAATTAGTCCAGATTTACTGACCTAAGCACAGCCAATTTATGAATATGTAAGCTATATTGAGTCTGCCTTCTTTCAAGATGCCATCTGAGGAGTAATAGAATAGGTGAAGTAATTTAGTTGCACTGTGGCAACTTTTATAGTCCCTTTCTTGGGAATTTAATTCGGTGCTTCTTCATTTTATTGGGAACAGACTGAGTCCATCAAAGATGATCTCCATGTTTAGAGGCATGACTTCTTGAAGCAATTAGGTTCCCCAATTAGCATATTTCTCCCCATCCCAACAGCACCACTAGGTCCTTACATTATGCACATCTTCAAAGTAGGGGAAAGTCAGAAAAAAACACAACTCCAAGATGGTGAAACCAACATGCAAGCTGGCTATCAAAACTACCCCCTTGCCCTTTGGGTCGGAGGGGTGAAAAAATACGGTAAAAAAAGCGCCTCCTAATAGCACCCCGGCAGTTTACCCACTTCACGAGTTTCCCGCTGTTTTCCAGCGTGTTGCCGAACTCCTGACCCTCCCCCAACACTGTCGGGAGGTGGCTTCAGGGGATGGGTAATGCTTCCAGTTCTGTCCCATTCCCGAGACGTGGGTCACGTCCACGCGGGGAAGGAGAAACCTTCAGCAACGGTGCAGAGGCTGGACCAGCGCAAGTACCGGAGCCACGCCGCATGTTTGCTTGTTTGTTTTTAGTCAGTACCTCAGCCGCTCGCCCATCACGGGTAAAAAGAATCACACCCTCCCTGCTTGAAGCCGACGGAGGGGGTCAGGGGAGCTAGTGCTCAACAGATAGACCCATCTGCCCAGAGCTTCACACAGCATGAAGAAAGATCTCTATAAAACTAAACAGGTAATCAACTGAAAACTATCCTCTTTAAATAAACTGATTCCTTAGTATTTTCTCAGTGTTGCTGTAAGTTGTCTGTGATGTCGCCTAGGGCTCTTTCCTCTGCTCTCTGATTTGGTGTCTAAAAGCAGCTCTGAGTGATGGATTACTGTGTCATTGCAGCCTGCAAAGGATTAATTTGTTTCATTGATTTCTCTTTAGGCAGATTGCCAGAATTCTCTGCTTCCCACCTTTCTTCAGGACTTCCAGTAGTAATAGACAGTAATAGCCTAAGACAAATCAGCCCATTCTTGTAAAAATAGAAACACAAAATCCTGAAGTCCCAGGAAAGACATAGAAAAGTTTTTCCTTGTGCTGTATACCCACCAGTTCTAAAAGTAAGTCCATATTTTCTTCTTTCCCCACTTCCCTTTTATAAAAACGTTGCAGTGTCCTGGGGTGAGTTTCTTAGTCTCAACAGCAATTTCAACCAGGAGCTGGATCTGAACAGTAGGCATTTGACAGTCATGGAGGAATGTTTTGTCCGTGCTCAACAGCAGGGATAGGAATTACAGGAGGATTGCTTAAACCTCACAGCTTATTGTTTCTTAAAATCACCAGACCACCTATAGCTATCAATTATCAATCTATCTACCTGTCTGGGGCATTGAGAAGAATTGCCCTTATGTTACATCCTGGAGCTGCTGGTCCAGTCTGGGGTGGGGGATGTGAAAAGGTGGATAGGACTGAACTTTCCCATATCAATTAATCTGCATGCTTCAGGATAATCTGATCAGGCCCTGAAATGCTGGGCTGTGGTGCAAAAAGGGCACCCTTTTCAGTGCCAGTTGTGGAAGGGTGAGGGAAGGGAAAGAGGTCTGCTGCAGCAGCAGCACTGCTCTTTTCAAACCTGCTTTACCAACAGGTCTGCAGAGACAGGTCAGCTGTGCCGATCTGTTTGTTTCCACAGTGCAGCACTAGATATTGTATTGATTTAGTATTTGTGAGTTAAACTTTAGATGTAGGTAGTGCTAAAATAAAAATTAATGTTGTCATTTGTTAGTCATTCCAGCTTGGGCTTCTATAAAGCTGTGCCCATGCCAAAACAGCAGTTTTAGATATCCTGTAGGGTAGAGAAGTGTTTGTTTCACTCCTGTATCTACCTTGAGATGACAATAGCACAATATTTCCTTTCAAATGAATACTAAATTTATTGTTCTGGATAGCACAGATCCACTGCATTGCAAATCTGGGGAATTCTGAAGTTACAGTCCTATTATTTCCCTCCCACCTCCACTCTCTTGGAGGATGTTAGACTGCTACTTTCTATTTTAATTTACTGTAACTTTAGGTGTAATGCAAATACCATTACTTGGATCATAGCTTGACTGCCTTTGTATCCTGCCAGAAAATACACCTTGTCCTGCCCTAGCAATGTTCTTGTGTTTACTTGCATGAGATCCTTCTGCAGTGTGTTGAGTCTGACTTTCCTTCCTCTACCTAATGTAGTTTTTAAAGGAGCTTTAATAGTAGTATAAAGAGTCCACTTTAGTGTTCACTCCTGGGAATCCTTAGAAATCCCTACTTTGTCTGGGAAAACCTTTCAGTGTGAGTTAGCCTTCAGTAAGACAAGGGTGGCTGCCTCCAGCCATGGCAGCCTGGAAAACTGGTACCCTGGGGAATGTTGCAAACTCAAAGGTTTCTGAGTGTAACAGGAATTCCCCCCTTTTCTGGCATAACACAGATCTCTGCCTGGCATTCCCACTCCTAGTTGTTTTTCACTGCCAAGTAACTTTGAAAGTAAAGGCACAAAATGCAACAGTTCACATTTTTGCTGCTTGGATAGTCAAAGCCCAGGGAGGATTGGTTCTGAGGGCAGGGTTTATCTTCTTGGAAGCAAATGCTCCCATTCCCTCTGCTTTTCCTCCCTGCCAATCCTCTTCATCTTACACAGGGGAATCCTTCTGCTCCTTTTCTAGGCATTAAAGAAAGTTATGCTCTTGATAAATAGTGATAAGAATATTCTTGGCTTGGAAAATCTGAGTTAGAAGTGGAGACAGATTTCCACTCCTATCCCTCCCATTTGCAATAAAACAGGCAGAATCCATCACAGACCAAAGTTAAAATGCTTAAGTGAAGCTCACATCCTTTCATCCCTTCAGGACTGGAAAGAAACAGAGTCTGTTAGATTAGCAAACATTAACCTCTCGCATAGTTCTGGAAGTAGGATTAATGTCTACTGAAGAGACAGCTGTATGACCCTCACACACACTGACTATACATTAGGGCTGTCACTCTATTGATTGGGAGAAGTTTGTGTGAAGAAGCGTTACCCACCAGGGAGCAAAACAGACTAGAGCTGGATAAAGTTATTTGTACTCTGCTAAGACACACTTTAAAAAATTCGTTTCCCATTTCTGGCATCCACGGTGCAGATGAGCTGAAATCTGCATACTTCATCCTGCAGTTCTGCTGCATACAGACCACGCACAATTTTCAGCCCTGACCTTGGGATTGGCTTATCTTTGGGCAAAACACAGACCTATGCCAATGCTGGATTTGCACATAAGTAGAACATTGCTTGCCCACAAGGAATTTTAGGTCCTTGTGGGATTCTCACTGGCTGTAGTGTAGCATATCTTTTCCCATTTAACTAATTTGGAAGAGACCCCTCCTCAAGGTTTTTCTTCCTTACCCCTCATCTAAGAAAAAGAAGAAATAGGGATGAGTGTTTCTCAAAATTTCTTTCCATTAAAGTATGAAAACTTCATGGTGTGAAAACACAGGTTGATTGTTTCCTAGGGTTTACTGGGTTGGATACAAACAGTGGATTTGACTCTGGTCACATCTATTTGCATATTAGTCTAACTCTTCTTATAACATATGAATACCAGCAGTTTCAGTGCAACGCTGAAAATGAACTTATTTTAAGGGACCATAAAAGCACTATGACAGAGAAATCCTGAAGTTTCATCTATCACATAAAGTTCATGCTATCAATTGAAACAAGACAAAGCAGTTGTTTTAGAATCAAATCTTTGAGTCAAGGTAGTTTTTGACTGCATTAGGTGCTTGCTGACAAATTGTAAGGGTGTGGGACTTGGTCTTAGCTGCTGCAGTGCTGAAACCCTGCAGTTCTGGAACATGCAAATATTGACTTTGATCAGCCTGAATCAACAGGTATTGGGACACAAAGCCTGCATGGAAGACAAAAAAAGCAGTCTCCTCTGATGGACACAGTGGAGATTTGTGTCTTCCTAAGACATTTAAAAATTTTGTACAAGACAAGTATGAGACCCTGGGCCCAACTTCTGGATAGTATAAAAGAAGATATCCTGACTGGAAAGGTAAACATTTAGGCAGATATCTGACACCATTTTTAATTTCTTGAGTTCAGCAGTGGGAAGTAGTGATTTTTTATAAGTATGATTGTTTTTGGTTTGGCTTTTTTTTTTTTTTTGTTGTTTTTCATTGTTGAAGGCTATGCATTTGTAACTTTATGTATAGGTAGGCAGGGAACCACTGGATATGTGATACGTGGAGTTTAGGTGCTGGAGGACATCAGTCCTGCTGCTCTCAACTCACCTCTAAGTCATTTAGCTCAAATGGCCAGATGAAGAGTTAGAAAAAACTACCTTGGTACACCAAGGTACCCAAGACCTGATCCCATTACTTCTCTGGAAACATGTTTTCCCAGGAAGTAATTTGATTTGATTTTCCCATCAAAGTAATTTGTTTTTATTTCACCTAGAAATTTGATAGTGCTCAATACGTGAAGTGGCATTTAAGTGGTTAACACTTATGCATTTCTGAACAGTAATTGGAAAGGAAGTAATGTCTCTTGCCTACCCACTGATCTCTGCTATTTTGGTGTTTTTATATTAGCAGCAGTAAAATTCATCTCTCTGCTGTATGCTGTATTGAAGATCAAAGTTCTGCAGTTTGCAGGATCATGCAAAGAATGCCATAATATATTTGTTTGGTTAGAACTCAGCATTTAATTAATACCAAGTTTCTATTTGTCCACAAAATCATGAATTAAAACTCTGAATTAATGAGCAAATGAATGATTCACATTTTACAGCCATTTGCTCTATTGATACTTAACTTTTTCCAAGTGTGTAAAAAGTATGTGGCTTATCACACCAGTGTCTCATTACTAAGATCACAGGCAATGCATTAAAGATGGTAGGATCTTACATAGTTCTAATGCTATGAAAGCTATGAAAGTTAGCCATACGAGTGATTTCTTTCAATTTATACTATGCTAAAAGAAGTTAAAGGAATGGGTCTAAAGAGCTTTTCAGCTTTACTGTATTCCAGTATAAAAAGAAAACCATCACTAGTAAACCATATATGTGTGTTGGTAGAGATCGTGCCTCTGGAAGGGAAGTATGATTGTATCATTCCAAAATTCAGAGGTTTTTAGCATGACAATATTACACATGTACATGAGATGTTCTTTTTAGAGAGCTCAACATGAACTTTTGTGACTAACTGCTGTAGGCCTCCTTTAGATTAAAACACTGACAGTGAATTTAATTGGAAAAAGTACGTAAGTCTAGTCCATAGTGCATATTGCACTAACACTACATTTTGACTGCATGCATTCTAATTTTTATGCATTCTAAGTAATTTTTGAATTGACTTTAGCAGTCAGAAAGGACATTAAAATTATCTGTGATAATTCTCTATCAAAACTGTATTTTATTTTCTGAGTAATATTATCAGATTTCCCCCTAACATTTGAATAGTAAAGACAAAAGTATTACTGCATTTTATGGTGTTTTTTGTCTTTTTTCTCAGCTTTCCTAACTGAGGCAAAATTATACCACCAATTTTGCCATTTTGGTTTTCAAATTTCTTTTTTCATTCACTGACACAATGGCGCCCTGCCTGGGGTATGAGTGTTTCCACAGATTTAGGTTTGGAATGCCATGTTTTTGCTAGAAATAAAATATGTCCCAAGACATGGATTTTGCTCATGGTTACACTTCAGCTGCAGTTTAAATTTGGTTTGATATTGTCCCTTTAAAATGACAGCAGCTTTAGAGAAAGTGTAAAATGCGGGCAGTGATCCTTTGTGATCATTACAAAATAGCTTGAGAATGCCTGCAATGGTAGGGACAACATTCTGGCTATATTCCAGTTTGGCTAACTACATCCTGTAAACTTGATCCAAAGCCTCCAGATATAACTGTTTTCCCATTACTACTTTCTGGACCCAGACTGGTTGTGTTTCACTGCTAGGTGAAGCCACCTCCATGTCCTGTATGCTTTTTTTAAATTAAGCAATAACCTTTGGGTTTACTGGGAAAGCATAAACTTCATGTCTGCATTGTCAACAAACGACCAGTAAAAATCATTAAAATCCTTCCATATAAAATATCACCAAAATATATAATAAATTCAATGTTATCACTTAACATTTCTTTCTTTGTCATATGGACCCCTCACTGTGAAAAAAAAAAAAAATACACTGGTACAAATGTAAATGAGAACAAGAGACAGTGCTCTCTCAATGGACCTGCTCTGTAGGTAGGGGGAGATGCCAAGAATAAATCATTTCACAGTGTGAGTGTGTCAATCACTTGAAAATTGCCTGATTCAGTTGTCAGGATATTGAAAACATATATTTAGAAATTCATGAGATAACAATAAATAGTATAGCAAACAATGAGTTAAAATTTCAATACAAGAGAAACTGCAATTAAGGGACTTTCTATGTAATGATAGCTGCATGTCTCAGAAGTTTTGTTCTGCAGCAAAATCCTGAAAAAAGAACTAAACATTAAAAATCTGCTCTTCTGAATATGGTTAACACATATTAAGTTACAACTTCTGCACAATTTCATATTTATGGTGGTTGTCTCTTGTTTCCATCTATTTCTATAACTACTTATCTGATTCTGCCAGATTACTGCATAAAATACAGAGTTGGAGGTCAGACCTTATTAAATAATCATATAATGTAAAGATTCTTCTTGGCTACAGAAAGAGGATAAAGCAGTTGCTCTTTAACAGATGCTATGCTACATGAATTATGTAATTTCCATGGTTATGAAACAACTTGAGAAATTGTACTGTAACAATATGATGTATGTTAGGATTGATTACACCAAAAATCCTTTCGAGACAAAAAATGGGACAAGGAGGGGAGGGAAGGGAAAGAGTTTTTCTGTTCAAGCTTCACATCCTAAAGATTTAGCTTCTGTGGAGAAAAACCTCACATTCAGTTGTTACATCCGGTGGTTACTCAATTTGTGTATTCCATATGTGCATTAAATAGTCAAATATATTCCTTCCAGTATATATGAATAGCTTAATTTGTTCTGCTGAAAGAGAGATAACTATCAGAAATAGCAATAAAAGTCACATAATGAAATAAGAATACTAGAAAATCTGAGGATTTTAGTACTGTCCATTATTCATTCAATTTCTGGCAGCCTTTATGATTACAAATCACTTGATTGACTAGCTACACATTCTCAAAGTGAATTATGAGTCAGGTTCATTTTTCCTGGTTGAGAGTTAGGGCATGTTGTAACTCTTCCACTTTGTGATATATCAAGTTCTTGTAACAGTATTAAGAGATATAATCAACTCTTTATTTCCAGACAAATAAATTGCCTTTTTAAAAATGAAATGTGGTTTCTAACATTTTAAGTGTGCAATGTAATTCCCTCCTGCTATTCTCAGAGTGCAATCTGCTGTGATGACACAGTTTTTGAATATTTGACTTCGCTGAAATTATTTTAAGAGCTTCACACCCTCTGTTCCTGTATGCTGATCTCAGTGGAAATTTGGAGCTGGGGTTAAGAGCAGTGAATGGTCCTTTTACCTTCTGAAAACAAGCCTCAGACACTGAAACCTTGGGCCACACTTTACCCTTTTGTGTCTGGCTCTGATCTTGGTGTGGGAATGCTGAACACTTTTAAAGGTTCTTTTGTTTAAGTTTACTTTTAAACAACAACAACCACCACCACCAAACTAAAAAAACCCAAAACCAGAAAACCAAACTAAAACAAAGAAAAATCTCCTCTAATATGTGCTTGACCCTCAAGTTCTCTTCCATGAAAAACTCCCTCAGGATTTTGTGGAAATTATACAAGGGGAATGACTGGCAGGCTAGTGTAGGACTTGTAGAACAAATTCACAATCATATCCCAAATCCCCCTAGAACAGGGATTACTACAGGGAAACAAAAACATAGAAAAAAAAGAAAAAAAGAAAAAAACCCCCACAAACTCAAAAAACTCTCCCAAACCCCAAAACTGAGACTGCTCAAATTTTGTGTGAATGTCCAAGCAGAAAACCATTATAAACAGCATTTGTGCCTCATATCTGCATGGCAGATGTAGCCAGGAGTGTTGGTTTGGTCTTTTGGAGTGTGGTGGTCACTGAATGCTTGTGGCCCAGTCAGCAAAGCCAGCTCCCGTGTAGGTAAACATGGGTTGGGGTACATCACAGCACCAAGCCTGACAGAGTTCAGGAAGTATTTGGATGATACCCTCAGGCACATGGTGTGAGTCTTGGGGATGATCTTGTGCAGGGCTAAGGGCTGGACTTGATGATCCTTATGTGTTACATTTAACTTGGCAGATTCTGTGATTCTGTGATGGTATACCATTGGATTTGAGGGGTAGGGTACAACACATCCTCTGGTACATGTGTCAAAACAACACACCTTCCCACATGGGGTTCTGTGCAACAGCCACAACACAGGTCCCAGTTTTGCAGGCAGAAGAAGATTTTTCTGCTGGTTAGAGAGGTTAACCTTGTGTTTGGGTGCTTATTTTGGCTCCACTGAAGGGACAGGCTAATGTTCAGTGCGTTCACACTATGTATAGAGCAATTTCAAAGACTTCAATCACCCTCCTTTCCCTTCTCAAACACAAAAGCACATTTCTAAAGCAGGATCATGTGGGAGAAAAGATGTATTACCACTTTAGTTTCTTAAGACCTTAATATGGTCATTCATTTTAGAAACAATGGTTACAGACTTCAGATTTCTTCTTTTTTCAACATTCTATCTAATTTCTAATCTTCCAATAACCATAATTAAATGTTGAGTAGTTTAGAATATTAAATAGCTTTCATAGGATTTTTAAAATTTCTGATTACATCATGAGTACAGATTATTAAATATTCCATTCATTTTGAAATTATGATTAAGAGTCTAATACCAAAAAAGATGTTTGTAACAATTTTAACTAAGCTGTGTTAATTGAGTTAGGGGATAAGAAATGAGATTTAAAGGTGAGAAATAAGTGAAATCAAGCTTATGTAGTTTTAAAATCAAATGGATTAAGAGAATGGTCAGAATGGAAGAGGTGGAGGGATCAAAAACTGAATGAGTGGACCAAATAGAGAATTCACTTAGTTTTAGGCCACATGTCTGTCTTTCATGGAAATGGTTTGCGATAGCATCTGATGTGATGTGGTTAAATGTGAGAGTTAAAATGTGCTTGCTGTGGATGAATAGGCTATACATTGCTCATTGTCAGGCAAAGGTATGCAACATGAATGTACACAGAAAGGTCTGCCCAAAAGTTGCCACATCTGACAGCGTTTTGTCCACTTATGTGTATGAACAGAGTAGATCAACCTCTAGCAAGCCTGGGTTGCACAGATTGGAATCATTGTCCAAAGTGGTAAATAGACTGGAATGGTTTTATTTCCTTTGATTTACCATGTCAAGTGTAGGTCTTTTCAATGTCATTCCCCTGTCCTGACATTTGTTTGTAAATATTGTTTTTCAGCATAGCATGAATTTTTGCTAAGTTATTTCCCTTATTTATCTGAAATATTGGTTGGGAGTTAATTGCTACAGGTTTTCTGGTGACAATTTTCTTAATGGCTATCTCTCACATCCTCACCATGCAGAGTGCTTTACTTGGGATGCTCCCAGCTCACCACCCCTTGTAGCAGGAGCATGTAAATAGGTAAGATTTTTTTACTTGGGTTCCTTAAACAGTAACCAGAGAGTAAATGAGTAACCAGAGACACTCTCATGCTGGATGAACTTCTGGAGTCATCACTATTTACAAAAATTGCAGCACCCTTTGCGGTTTCCTACTGGGGAAGTGAGATGAAACCAGTACTTGTGAAACAGACTGGGGAGAAGAATGAAAATGAAGCAAACAAAAAGCAATATGCAAAACTTAATCTGTCAGGAAGGGATGATGGAGGCTATGTGACTTTGTTTAAAAGATGGACACATACAGCCTGTTAAGGACAGGTAACCCACATAACAAACATCAGGTTAGTTACCCATGCATATTGTTTGCACATGGCCTTACACTAAGTACACACCTCCTTCCCCAGAATGTTTGCTGGTTTCAGAAGTTTTGTACTGATTTAGGGCATAAAGAGAAATCTAAAACATCATACATTCCAATGAAGCTGGGGATAGGCTGCCTGCAAAAAAGCAGCTCTTGATGTCCAGAGAGAAAAGCATAAATTGAATTTGAATTTAACCAAGAAGAATAAAATACTGTAATGACTGATAGGAGCATTAGTTTTACAGGCTTAGTTAGGTGGATTGGGATTTATATGTATCTTTTTCTTCTAAACTTAGCAGCTTTAATTATTTTTACAAATGAAACCAAAACCATCCACCAAACCCCCCCACCCCCCAATTCAATACATTCTTACACAGTATTAATAAAAATACCAAGTAATCATAGACATTTGAAAACAGAAATCATGAAGAACATATTATATTCACACCAACTACTTACAAAACAGAATGTTAGTAACATTAACCTTTATTCTATCAGATATTTTTGAGAAATACCACTATATTTTTTGTAACAGCTCATATCTGTCACTTAACTGACATGTGAACTTTGCTAAGTTTGTCAAATCACTGAGGCCTGAATACCATTCAGCAATGTTAATTTTGTTTTCCTATTTCAGCTTTTACACAATTATTCTCATGGCAATCATTCTAGCCTTGAGTATAAATAATACTTCAAGTGGTTTGTTGATATCCAAAAAATGATGTGTATCTACATTAAGAGATTCTGGAATCTAATGGGAGAACCATGCATATTATTAAGATGAAATGCCTATTTCTTTTATCCCAGTTGGGAAGTAGTACAGGGTAGTACCATGGCATATGCATTAGTTTTATTCCTTCCATAAATTTTAGCACATATTATTTTTGCAGATTTTTGAGTCTTTGCCTCCAACCCAATATCCAAGAGAGTTAAAGTGAATTTTGCTGCAGAAAAGTTCTCAAACTTAATACTTAGGATCCTCAATAATTCTCAGGTAATCTGAGGAAGAAGAGCATGGGATGTCTATTCTGGAGACAAACACGAAGAGAAACGACAGTTGGGTAGGATGAAACCTCAAGGATTAACAGAGGCAAAAATAGAGAGAGTAATGTTCCTGGCTCCCATATTTCAATCCTACAGACTGGGTATGCTTACTCTGGAGGTTCTAGCAATAAATAAAAAGCACACTTAAAATGAAGAGTATTACAATCAAAGAGCAATGAAAAAATGAATTACAGTAACTCTTCATCAGTGTTGTTATCTCATTAAAAATTAGTCTGTAACAGATTTCTTCCTGAG
>JAWWEW010000088.1:2388238-2401457 GCA_035583185.1 Anabacerthia variegaticeps | reverse complement strand
GGCTCGGTAGAGGGTCAGGATCACTTCCCGTGGCCTGCTGGCAGAGCTCTTTCTAGTGTATTCCAGGGATTCTGTTGGCCTTCTTGTTCACTAGGGTATACTGCTGGCGGATGAACAGCTTGTTATCCACCAGGCTCCCCAGGTCCTTCTCAGTGCTCCTTTCAAGGTCAGCCCCCAGCCTCTACTGGTGCATGGGATTGTTCCTGCTCAAGAGCAGTACTGTCCATTTGCCCATATTAAATTTTAGAATGTTGTTCTCTACCCATGTCTCCAACTTACTGAGGTCTGAAAGGCCATCCAACACTCTGGGGTACTGGCCACTCCTCCCAGCTTTGTGTCTTCAGCAAATTTGCTGAGAAGGTATCTGCCCCTTCATCGAAGTCATTAATGAATAAGTTAAAAAACACTGGGACCAGTGTAGAGCCCTGGGTGTCACCATTGGTGACAGGCCTCCAACTAGACTCTGTATCACTGATCACAACCCTCTGGAATCTGCCACTCAGCCAATTTTCCATCCATCCCTCTGTCCACTCATCCAACCCACACTTACTGAATTTGTCTATGAGGATTTCATGAGAGACAATGTCAAAAGCCTTGCTGAAGTCAAGGTAGACAATATCCACCGCTCTCCCTTCCAGGCTGGTTTTTTCATCATAGAAGGTAATCAAGCTAGTCAAACATTATTAACCTTTAGTGAACCCATGCTGACTGATCCTGATCATTCTCTTGTCCTCCATGTGGGTAGAAATGGCCTCCAGAATGAGATGCTCCAACACCATTCCAGGGATTGAGGTGAGACTAACTGGCTTTTGGTTCCCTGAGTCCTCTTTGTTGCCCTTTTTGAAGACTGGAGTGACATTTGTTTTCTTCCAGTCCTCAGGCACCAATTTGATCTTCATGATGTCTCAAATGTGATCATGGGCAGTCTAGCTATGATGGCCACCTGCCTTCTCAGCACTCATGGATGCAACCCATCAGGGTCCATGGATTTGCAGATGTCAAGTTTGTTTAGGTGTTCTCCAACACCTAAGAGAAAATCTTCCTCCTGAAATTCGCACACCCTGGTTTCCTTGGTCAGAGAACCCCAAGGGCTCATCTTATTGGTGAATAACTATGCCTTCTCTGTGTTCTCCTTTACCAGAGTCCCCCCTCCATTTATTAATGGGTCAACATTATAATGTGTTTTCCTTTTGTCATTTTTGTTATTTGAAAAGCCTTTTCTGTTATTTTTGACATCCTTGTCCAGATTCAGTTCTAGACAGATCTTGGCCTTGGATCTTGGTCTCATTTCTGCTTATCCTTACTGCCTCTCTATGTTCAGTCCAAATGGCCTGACCTTGCTTTCATCTCGTGTAAACTTTTTCCTTATACTTGAGCAATGACAAGAGTTCTCTAGTCATTCACAGAAGTTTCTTGTTCCCTTGCCCCACCTTCTTTCTCATTAGGTTACATCATTCTTGAACCTGAAGGAACTGAACCTTGAGCATCTACCAACTCTCCTGGACCTCTCTTCCTCTGCAGGAGAAAAAGGGATCCCTGAAGACATTAATCTCCCTGTATACTCACAAAAATAACTCATCTATATGCTTTTGTGTTGTAGTATATCACTTGGCCTTTTAGAAACCACAGGATAATGCTTCCCCATCATTCCAGCGAACTGCCATTTTGTGTATACTGAAAAACAGGGAAAGGAATGAAATGAATTTCATAAACCTTTAGATTATTGATAGAAGAGGACAAAAAATTGTCCTTCTGTGTTCTGAAACCTGCTGTAAAATGTCACAGCTAGAGAGTTTTTTCCAGTAAGTTATTTTCAGTAAATTTGGTCTGTTCATTGAACACATACATATATAAATATATCAGATCTGTCTCTATATATGCTTTCTGCTCATGAAAAACATTCTGACTACTTAACAGGCATGTGGGATTCTGCATAAATTATACTGATTCTATATGGTTCAAATATAAAATTACATCTAATTTTCAATAAATAGATACACAAACTTTGTGGAAGGTGAAAGATCAGACTGAAAATTCTTTGTTATCATTTGTGAATAATTGATTTCAACTTGACTGAGTAAGAGGTCTCACATATGAGCATCATCTGGCCTTGTTTTAACACCACTTCAAGTCTCTAGTCTTGCAATCTGAAGACAATGACATATTTAACTGATGTCAGTGGGCTGTTTTTGTCTTGGGAAGACATTTCATGGATCAAAACCATAATATTTAACTCAACTACCCAAACAAGAACATGACCAAGTTCCACTGCAACATTTTTTCTAGCTTTTGAGGTTATATTAATTTTTACTTCAAAGATGTGTGATGTTCCTCCACCAAAACCATTTAATACTCTTAAAGTATTATCACAGTTTTAAGAAAGACAAACATCACACAAATATTAGAGAGTGGCAGTATTTAGTATATTTGAAGTGGACTACAGAAGCAAAATGACAATACCTACAGGAAAGGTAATCCTTTCAGGACAACCATTCCACATACTGGATTCTTGCATGCCTGTTTTCCATTGTCTTTGCTGTCTGACATTGGAGTTTCCAAATTTGTTTATGAGTAACACAGGTATGAAAGCTTAATCAGCTACCCAAAAATTTAACATAACATTTGACAGGGTTGCTATTTCTGTGATAGTGGAACAAAGGTACCTACATATTTTAGAGACCTTCATAGTGCCAGTCTGATTTCACTGTTATCTGTTTTAATATTACCTGTGATCAAAAATATGGATACTCTCTACACGGTACTTTTCATATACTTTTACTGGACTCTGCCTGGCACATTCATTGTCTCTGCAACACTTCAGCATTTTCTCTTTTTACAGATATATTAGACATCTCACTCCTTTTACATATGGCACACAGAGTGATTGAGGCACCTACATGAATCCTGCATTAGCGTGCATGGAGAAAGACAGAGGCTTGACATGAATAAAACTGTCCTGTCATATTGTACATGAGTTGATCTTTAATGACTTAATCTAATTGTTATTTTTCATGGCATGAAGACCACTGTAAGCTTTGTTAGTTACCAGTTGTTAAGTATGCTATCATGAAGTCCCTACACATATACAGTTTCAGTTTTTAAACATATATTCCCTGATTGTAAGTAAAAACGGTGGAAGACCCAGAAGAAAAGCTTTGCCTTGGAGCTTCAGAGTCTTTGAGGTCATAAATCAACACTGGAGTGCTACGTACCTACAGCTGTTTGTTTGAGTTAGAGCAGGACCTTATAGTTTCAGAATGAATCCATGCATAATTGAATTATTTCTGTGTCTCCTTGGTTTATGAAAAGTCACGTTGCTGCCTACAAATGTGCAAAGGTTGAATAAAATTTCATTTCAGGTGGTATAAATCCAATCCATCTCCAGATTTTGGATGGCAATTTTGATAACTACCAGGAGCTGCAGAATGCTTTGAGGAGCATCCCAATAGGATTTCTCCTTGCTGGATATATAAGGACCTACAGAGGGTAATCAAAACAGGTACAGCTTCCTTACCTGTTACCATTTATGCTCATCTCCCATTCAGTAACAGCCTCATCAATGCATTTATTCAGCAGTTTTCTCTGGCTGTTCACTCAGAAAAATCTGAACACAGCCATCAAAATTTTGATCAAGGCACAGTTCTAATTAGATTTCTCTGTCACAGTGGAAGGAAATGTTCTTAGAAAGTTGATCCATGCCATGTTTTAACTGCCAACAGCTGCCAGTTGTTTTAACTGCCAGTTGTTTTGGATGAAACTTCTGTTATGGTTCAAGAAAATGTATATATTTCTAATTAACTTCATGCTTTCACTTTAAAAAGACATCTGGGAGCAAAGGTGAAGACCACAAATATTACCCTCAAATGTAAATTCGAATACTTGACTACAGGAGATTAGATGGGTGCACTTCCTTAGCCATGGTAATCTTTTGTAATAATCTATCTGTCTGTATGACACAGAGAGATGCAGACACCTTATTAATCATAAGTTGTTTTGGCAGTCAGTGAAGGGGATGACTTTAACAAAATAATTATTTGCATGAAAATATTAACAGTGCCAGAAAAATTAATGCCACTGAGTACAAAATGTGTGTGAAACAAATAGGGGTCAGGATCAGCAACTTTCTAATGTGAATATTCAGTTAACAATAATAGAAAAGGTGTAGGACATGGTATGTAAATGGAGGCTGCCTGGGCCAAAAGTTCTCAATAGCAAAGCCAACAAGATATTAGAAACACCACACATGACTTTGTTTTTCAACTCATTAGAAAACCCATGTTGAAAATATGTTTATCTGTTCTAAGAGCAAAACCAAACATTCCAGAATGCATGTACTTAAGAAGATGTTTAACTTTCACAACATTCACAGCTAGAAAAATGTGACTACATACAGTAAGTGCTGTGGAAGGGCAGGAAAGAAGGAAAAGTAGTAAGGAGAGATGCATGAGAGAAAAAAACTTGCTAACCAGAGGTTTTTACATGGGCCACCAGCACCATCCACCTCCTGGTTTGTTGAGCAAACCTGCTGCCAAGGCAAATTTTTTATTGAATAGGATGTCCTTAGCTTGCATCAAGAACATAGCTCTATCTAGCTAGGCTGGATGTAAACAGAAAGAGCGCTTCCCTAATTACTTATACAAAGTCAAAAATAGTCTGCATTCTGGAAGGTCATTAGGAACTGGAAGTTGGTTTTCTTTTGGGTCTTTCTGTGTTTTTGACTTTCAGGGCTCTCAGACTCCACTGTAAACCAAATGGACCTTCATCCAAAGGACGGTAATTCAGAACTTTACTACTCTAATTTGTGTAGTGATTTTTAACTCCCTGAGAGTATTGCTACTGTTTATATAATAATAATAATAATAGTAACAACAGCAGTAATAATAATAATAATAAAAAAGCATTTATATAAAGCATGATCTTTACTTGGACAAAGAATTTCTCTTCCTGTCTGCACTACTGACTTCTGAGATTACTTGTATGAGTTAGGAGTACTCCACTGATACCTTACCACACCAACCTTACCAAATGCAAATGCTTGCATTGTCAGAAGAATATTCTTACATGTTCTGAAAAGGCACTACACTTATGTTTCCCAGCAAACAGTAGCATTTTAAAAATCAATATGACTACCTTTATGAGTCAAGTGGAACTTACTCATAAGTGTTTTCAGATTCAAGTCAACAGGTTTTTTATATTATGTGACTCCTTATTTCCCCCTTGCTTCCCACTTTTAGACTGAGTTGAAATACTGAAACAGGATTAACAAGGGCAGTAAAAGGGAAACAATTTCCCTAGTGCTTCACATGCCATCATCCTCATCTTCTCACTTGTTCATGAAATGCAGCAGAAATAGGGAATATATGAAGCAGGTTCATAGCAGTTTACAACAAAGCTACAGCGAAAGAAGGTGAGAGAAGAAAGAATAATACTGCCAATGGAAAAAGAAGCAGTATTTTGTACAGGCAGAGTACCGTGGATCAGCAGTCACCTAGGACTGTAAACTGAACCTTGAAAGTAGTCTTACTCTGTTTTAAGCACATTTTAAGGGCCTGTGCTCTCAGTTTAGGCTCTGGGATTAACATTCCACTTGTGCAAAATACCATGGAATTTTAACAAATGCAAGCAGTCAGAGTTCCTGCTGCCTCAGATATTTGTTTGTTTGCTAATTTAGAGACATATTTCATGTCTGACTTCAGTGTTGTATCTGTACAGCACCATACTGCAGCAATGGTTAAAAAATTTGATGCTGAGAGAAGTGGTGTCTATGAGTCATATATAGTCCTAAATACACACATAAATGAATGTATCCCCAGCCTAGGTAACAAAATATTAAAAGATTACAATGGACACAAAGATGTGGCATCAAAAAGTCCAGTCCACTTTACTGTTGTGGGGTTTTTCTGCATTTAATAAGTAAATGAAAAATTCAAGATATTACTTCAGTATTTGTTGTAAATATATGAATATTTCTCCTCAGGATATGAGTATCTCTAGGGCCTAATTATCTTAGCACCTGTTTTTATCAAATAGAATTGAAATAAAATATCAGGCCTACTATTTTGAATCCTCAAGGTGAGTTGGGTATTTAGTTCCGTTTGACAAAATCAAACACCCACTTTTCAAGGCTGATGTCTGAGCTACTGCTTTTCTTTATTGCTGGGTTTATGAGTTATTTTTCCCTTCAAAATCTACCTTTAGAGTTGCAGGGACCCACCAGCAGCATAAATGAGGGGAGTTGGGTAATAAACTCATAATAATTATCAAAAAATCTTCATCTATTCTGAGGATCAAGTTGCTTTACACAAGTCTAAAACTTTCTGTAAGTGGTCTTTACACTTTTAAAAAGGTTGATCAAGAAAGTGGTTCTTACCCTTAAGATAAGGCACTGTGAGAGGTCTAGTATATACTTTGGGTTTTAAGCCTTTTATTGACATTTGCTTTTGCAATAAAATAAGTAGCTGCCTATATAAGATGTTGTCACACAGTACCAAAAATCTGGCTGTATCTTTTGTTAATCCAAACCAGACAATAATATACAATGTGGTATTTTTTATTTCAAGAGTACAAAATATTTTGGGTATGAGATATGTCTTAAAATTACTATAAATTTCAACAAATACCAGAAAAGACAACATCTTCAAACAAAAGTGGAAAGTAACACTTCATCACAACACTCAAATTTTCCCAGAGCATTTTATAAAGTTTCTGAAGCTTAGCTGCATTCCTTAGTGCAGTTTCTGGAGCTACAAAAATCTATTTTCTGTCACTTAGTTTTGTCTCACAATAACACAGGTTAAAGTGCATTAATATTTGCTGAATTTTAGTATTTGTGAAAACACAAATGCTTTTGTTATAATTTAAAACAGTCTCTTGAAAAAATAAAAATCTTATAAATGCTGGAGCACAGTCTAGTTTTGGTAAAATCTGGCTAAATAATATATTCTCTTCATGATACATTCAGCGTAGTGAATATTTATAGCTGTAGTTGTGTTCCATGAAATACAAAATTTATAATAGAAGTGAGACTGTGTCTTTAACAGTCTATATGAGGCTTTTTATTTATTTATTTATTTATTTTAAAACAGCTGTATAATCCCCTTTTAAGTCAATTACTCTGTCACCCCTGGTGAGTCTTCTCTCTCCAAAGTGTATCAGTTGAATCATTCATGATTCTTTCCCAAATAAAAAAATAAAAATTATGAAAAATCAATAGCAAAATTCACATGAGAAGATGTTAATCTTCTGCGTAGTTCACGTCATTCAAGACAATATTCTTATTGGCATGAGGCCTGATACTTTTAGTGGTGGTTTTTTTGGTTACTGAAGTCAGTAGCAGTAGAGCCTTGCACATTTGAATACTTTGTTTTGTGGCTATAAACAGCCACATCACATTTCCAGCAACAACAATAGGATTGTTTTCAACACTGCTCTACCAAGGAGGCATGTTTTTTATTTTGTTCTTGTGTATACAACTAAAACCGCTCCCAGCAGGGAACTTTGCCCTGCATTCATTTCTGAAACACAGCATAAGATATGTCACTCAAAAGTAAAATTCCTGCCTTTTCTTGGGCCAAATACTGAAAGAAAAGCCAAGAAGTGAACCGTTACTTGTAAGACTTGTATTAGATATTTGAATTAATTCACTACTTGCGAGTACTTGCCCCAGCATGCAAATAATGAGATCTCTGGTCATGAGAAAGGTCTTTTTTCCTTCTGTGTGGAAAAGACAGAAGTATTACCTTTGTTTTAGTTATGGCCAGGACCTGGGGGCTATTCTATACCACTTCATGTCATTGCTGTGGAAAGGGACTATCTGGCTTTTGAGAAGAAGGGCTTGGTTTCTGGTCAAAAAAAGTGGTGGCATTGTCCAGCATTGCTCATTGTCTTGGTGTTCATGGTAAGTATTTTTGCTTGTGAATCATCCTCTCTTTTGCATTCTTTTGTTATTAATATTGTTGCTGTTACTGTTCTTTCCTTATTTCATTGCTGTTTTCAGTAAACAACAAGATTTCTTTATCTGTCGTGTCTCCAATTCTCAACTCCATCCTTCTGGAGCAGGAAGGGGGATGGGAAGTGGGGAGTGAGTGAGCAGCATGTGGTTTGAGAGAGTCTCAGTGGGGTTGCTGAACTGGGTAGTACTCAAACCTAAACCATGACAAGCTTTTAGCAGGCAAATGGTAAGAATTTCATGCATGGAATAGAAGCAAGTTCTCTTCTTGTTCTAGAGGATATCCACCACTGCCTGTATTCTTGTTGAGTAATAATGAGATATCATAACAAAACAGGAGAAGATGTATGTCAGATGGTTCTCCAGTAACATTAGAAAAAAAAGCAGCTGATGCATGGGATATTGAAGGCAGATTAAGTTGTTAATGTATATTAGTATATTCTTAATTTCCTTTTAATTGAAAAAGACATATTGACTTTAATTAGAACCATTTCACAGGAACTGTCAATTAGCACATGTCAAACTAGTTAATTCAGAACAGAATTCTTTTAATTAGGGTCTGCTTTCATTTAACTGTGAGGCCAATGAAATCAGCCTTTCCTTATCAAGACTTTAAATGTCTGTAAAAAATACAATAAAAATCTCTTATCTATTATTAGAAGTCCATATGGATAACATTACAAGGCTGGTGCTGGCATTGTTCATGCAGTGCAAATCAGAGTTTCCTTTATGACTGTTTGGAAAAACAACAAAAAAAAAGAGATGGCTTTGAAGAAAGACTATTTGAAATACATAGATTTATCCTATATTAAAAAGACTACAAAATTTATGACATGGATGTTCACATTTAAACTACTATTTAATATATCTGCTTAAAAAATGGGCCTATCCAAACATTTTATGTGTTCTATCAGCCAAAGACAGATAAAACATTTTCAAAGCATGTAGTAATGTTCTTCTCTTAAATGAACTGCAATCAGAAGGAGAATGCACACTCGGCTATTTTTTTTTGGACAATATAAACACAGAATTGTTAACTTTCATTACATGTGAAGATTTAACACTGATTGGTAATCCAGTGGCTGTGAACACCAGTGAGCTAATGTAATCTCAGTTGTCAAACAGCATATACTCCCTGTCTTGACTTTCACATATATTTTCTGAATATATATTGAGTTTCCTGACGGATCTCTGCTCTTGGCTGATGTACTGGTGTAAAGAGCTTCTCAGTGTTTTCTGGGCACTGTCATGTGCAGCATCTATAATGTTGGTCACATCTGTTCAGGAATAAGAACAGCTGGGAAAAATATAACAAAAAAGATTGCAAAAATTATAAAAGGAATGATTGCAAAATCAAGGCTTAGTTCTATCATACAGGCTTTAGTCATTGTTTTATTGATCTCTATCATCACAAGATTACAGAGATAAGTGAAACGAATACTTAATAATGGAACCGTGGATTTAAAGAGGATTATTTAGTAGAATATTTCATGCATCCTGATGGTTTGTTGAATATATTAGGAGCCTGATTATAGGCCTGACTAACTCAACAAAAAAGGGGAGTCATTTCCCAAAATGAAGTAAAACTGGAGTTCATTAAAACTTAATGTGTTCTAGAAGTATACTTTCCATAGGATCCTACACACACCCTTTTTTCCCCCAAGGAGAAATGGTGGGTAGTAGAGTTGTAAGAGTGCTGTGTGTTAAAATCTATGTTAAAGTTTCCACAAAACTTTGAAAAGTAGATGAACTTTAACTAGGTGATCTGCAAAACTGAAATATTGTGCCCCAGGAGTTCTTCAGCTCAAACAGGAGGCTGTGTAGACATGTCAAGTCACTCCCTAGTCTCCTGTGTGAAGGGTACCCCAAATATAAATAACAGTTGTAGTTCAACTTTTAAAAGTAATTGTAAATAGGTAACATAAGACCCTGATATTTATTCATTAATCCCATTGTGGTCGATATTAAATCTCTGCTTATCATTTTAAATGTTTACCATAATTTAGAATACTGTCAGCAGATCTAAGTCACTTTGGCTCTGAATTTCATAATTCAATTTCTTTTATAACACAGCAGAAACAATGTTTTGGATTTTGATCATGTTGTTCAGTATATTGTTTGTTTCAAAATGGCAATTAACAATAATTCTTCTTTTAAAATGATCCGTACAGTGGCTGTGCATATGAAGGATGGCTATGTTCACCTCAAGGGTTATAAAGCCTTAAGTGACTGTCTTTTTGCCAACATATAATCTTTTATAATGAATTTAAAATTGTAGAAATATTGTAACAATTTAAATCGTAAGAAAATTTAAGATTATGGTGAAATTTTAAATCTTTACAGCATCCCCGTCAGGTGGATAATTATTGATGTAGTACATACATACCAGCAGGGACAACGGAGAAACTATGATGGGAAAGTAACATACCCAATAATCACACCACACCAGTTAGAAAGGGAATTTGAAGCAAGAGATCTTGATTCCCTGAAGCTAAATGATCCTCCCTGCAAATACACCACTGCACCTCTCAGCATAGTTGATTATGTACCATGCTCTCAAAGCAGCGCAAAGAATTCTTTTCTTTGTAGTTAATACTAAGGCGATTCATTGTTTAGCAGAAGCACTGATATTTACACACTTATGGATCTCATGATTTAGTAACAAGTTTTGACTTCAATTAAACCTGACAGTTTGTGATTGCAAAAAGTCATTACAAAACTTCAAAAACACTTGGGCTGCTGCAACATCTTTACAATTATCTACATAATGTCTTTCAGCCTTTGTTGGCTCCTTGATCTTCTGTGGTAGCCCCAACTTCTCTGTCAACTTTGGTTCATTAGAAGTTGAACCTTAAAGCATGCTATTAAAAAAAATATGAAAATGCTGCAATATACAACTGATTTCACCCAGCCTGACTTTTTTGGAATAAGTGCTTAATAAAATTGCCCATGTGAATCATGTACTGTTCATGTCCTGTTCATGAATCAAACCAAGAGCCATTTAGAAATTACTAACATTACAGAAATGTAATAGCTTTTTAACAGATTATTTAAATGACTGTAGCTCTGATTTTCAGTCATTTTATCCAAGTAGCTATGGCAGAACTATCCCTGAAAAGGGAGTAACTTTCTGATTAAACTCTTTTGTTGCTGGATTTAAGAAATATTTTAGTATAGAGAATTTCTCAATTATGTATTCATCTTTTAGAGCATGGGCATAGAGGGTGTAACAATGCTATCAAACCCAGCTGAAAGCACTAGCCGTTTGTCAGATTCATTCTCTTCTTACAATCAGAGCAAAGAAACCCTTCAAATACATCCAGGGCAGAACAAACTGTTCAGACTGGCCAATGTGTAAATCACTTTTCCAGGAGTCTTTGGTCTCCTTAACTTGGCTTGCCTGTACTTCTGTAACATAACGTGAAAGTGCTCGAGCAGTGCATTTGTGCATTTTTCCAGCCAGATTATCAACTCCTCTGATTCCTTGATTCTTGTTTGGTTGGACAAATGCATCCTGACGAAACTGAAACCCACAGATACCCTCATCTACTCATGTACTGACTCCTTGGCCTGATGTCACCAGTGGCTGAACTCTTTGTCCCTTCCTCCTGTTCCAAGGAGGGCTTTTTGCCATGACATTTGTGCTCATGTTCAACCATTACAGCAACTGATTTGCCGCACCCAAAGATGGAGCCTTCCCATTAAACTGGGAGAGTTCCTTACTCTGAGTAGTATAGACCAATGCCTTTAATTTGCTGTTGTTGTTTTGAAGCATAGCCCAGATTTTTTCAAAACCCATGGTCTTTTGTACAAGTCTGTGTTCCACTGGCTATTTTCAATGTAACCTATGTGTCTTTGAGTTAATGATGAAAACTACATATTGAAAAAGTAATGCTAAGGCACCTGATACATGCCTAATTATTTGCAATATGGTTTAGTAGCTGTAAATAAGGATGGTTAGCTGACCGTCTTATCTTGAAGAAGGGACCTGTGGACCATCAACAGTTCACTGAGCATAGGGGAGAACCACTGCTTTTGCTCCCAGTGTCTCTGTGGGCATATTCTTTGAGGTCACATTGCCTCACAATACAGTGGTGTTAACTACTCCTTTATTAAACAATTCTCCAAGCATAACTAGAGAATTTGGGTTTGTTAACATACATAATAAGCTGTATTTAAGAAGGTTTCAAATCAGCACATTGCATTTTGCAGTAAAGTCATAAAAATATGCTAACATGAGCACATCTAATGAGGAAAATATTGCATGCAGATGTCTGTTTGCCTATTATCCCATAAAATGACTGTATATTTTTATTTATATAAGTAATGTTAGACACAAATATGTTACTAAAAAGCATTCATTTAGGAAATGTATAAACACAATGACTCTAATATAAGAAAGTGTTTTAAACTGTATTTTTAGTGTTTAAAAAATGAAAAGAAATTTAAAGAAATTGTTCCAAAATACCTTTTTTCTCCCTTGTGATGAGAAAGAAATATAGGTTTTCAGCTGGCATATTATTTGTGATGTGGCAGTGAAGTGAAATTTGTACCTCACATCATCTATCCCTTACATGATGCAAAGGCATATAGTTTTTAATTTTTTTTTTTAAATTTTATTTTATTTTATTTGAAGGCTCTGTTTGAGCACATTGGTCACCAATTTCATTTTTATTGCAGTGCATGGATAGCAAAGTGACATATCCTTATGTTAATACAAAAGACATGGGAAAGGAAAGGGAAAGTATAATTTTTGTTCTTGTTGTTGTAATTTAAAATTTTCATAGTGCCTGTGCACATTGGGTACCATTTCATTTTTACTGCATTGCATTGATAGCAGTGTCACGTATCATTAAACTAACACCAAACTGGGAAAAAGAAGGGAAAACCAGATTTTTCCCACCTCAGCTATTACCATTGTTTGATGAAATTTTTTGTAATGTGTAAATATAATTTCTGAGTTGTGATGTAAATACTGAAAAATCTTATCTCCAGTGTAAAAAATGTATAACAGTATATGTATTTGCATTGGTCCATGTGAGAGTGGATAGAAAATATAACACTACTCACATTTCTTATCAGTGGGATTTAAGTTTTTTCAATATCTACAAATGGTTAATGTGGAAGCAGCTATTTCCCTGAAAAAACTGGTATAATTTCAGAGTTTAATTTCCCTAAATCAGTATATTTGAATAAAGTGCTTTTCTTATGCATTCCAAAATAACTTTTGTGTCCATCTCACCGTCTTTTAGTTCCTGAGTACAGAATGTG
>JAWWEW010000088.1:2363340-2376379 GCA_035583185.1 Anabacerthia variegaticeps | reverse complement strand
ATTCCCATCACGTGCATGCAAGTTACATAGAACCCTCCCTCTCTTTTGTTTCTTTGATTACTTGGAGCCTTGTAATCAAACTAAGCTTAGTTTCAGGACCCTTGGGGCAGTATCTCTTAGTTCTCTGTCAGGCTGCATTGGAAAACAATCAATCTTGCTCTTACTGTGTCTTGGTGGAACTGCCACGACACAAGGTGTGCAATGCTTTGCTCTTGATGTGAAGCTTCGATGACAAAAGTTTTTATCAGAAGCTGACTGTATTTAGGATTATGAATATGCAATGACTCTCATTAGTATCGAAGCACAGGAACATGGTCTGACATCCCTCACCACTTTTAGCTGCTGCAGAATTGTCTAATGAATTATCTTGTTCTTTCACTATCACAGTCTTTGCTGTTATGGCTCCCCATTCCAAGGGGAGTTGCACAATTTGACAGTACTATTAAGGGCAGAAATGAATTGCCAAAACTGCTCTTGATTTTGTTAAACAGTGTCGAGTCAGTGTTTAGATTGTCAAAACAGAAAACTGTTAGACGCTATAGGAGACAAAACTCTCACAAACACATAGCCATGCACGAGTATACAGGTATATGGCACAGGTATGCATATGGTCTTGTAATTATATTTATACAAACAAACATATGTGTGTGTATCAGTGATAGGGCTCAGAAATCTGCTGCCCTGTGGATTTATGTCTTTTAGTCTTCTAATTAGAACAAATGGAGATAATGGACAGTTTTCGAAATGTGCATGACTCCAATACATTGTTACTTGATCAACCCTTTTATACTCTTTCTTTTCCTTTTGGGACCCTGACAAACATGTTTCAGTTCACACATCTGCAATCTTTATGAATAAGTTATTGATAAGGATCATTGCAGCAAACAATTAAAATATCTGGCTTGATTTGTTATATTTGAGATGTGTAGGCTTTCAGAAACAAGTGGAAATGACCCTTTTTTTTCTCCAATTTGTTAAATCAAGTGGTTTTTTTCCCCTATTCATCTAAAATGTCTTCTGACACAAAAGAAGCTTTAGTGGGTCTCTGCAGATTGTGAAGGAGAAAGTGAACTGACACAGATAATGTATTCCAAGAAGCTTAAGCAGCATTCTGAAAGGTGTACGCATACTGCAAATAATAAAGAACAGAAGGTTCTCCCAAGATGTCAGTCCTGTGCAGCTCTATATCCATTTAATCAGTATTGGAAATGATCCCAGTATAAGAAAGGGGGATCTGTTTAATTTTTACTGCAATTTTTGGCACTGTTGCTTTAACACAAGCTTGGCTTACCTCTTGATCCAACCCCAGGACTGTCTGTTCTCATCAGGTGAAGAAAAAAATAAAGAAATCTACATCTTGTGAGCATCAAATACAAGAGCAGTTTAAAATAAATGCAGTTCTGACAAAAGTAGCTCAAGTATCATACATCAAACACTTGTTACCTCTCTTTGCCTTAGTGACTGCACGTGATTAAGAAAGAGTGAGTGATAAAATCTGAAGAAAGATGAAACCAATCTAGGCCTTTTTAAAGATCATCAATCATTCTGCACTGCCATGATATTATTAGTTCCAGTAAGCCTTGTTCTCCCATTTTATGGACATCATAAGCCCCCCACCCTAAGACCAATGCTACCATGGGAAATCATTTTTATGGGCAGAATTTTAGTATGGACCAATCAGATCTAATCACATAACAAGCTACTGAATTATTCAATGTTTTTCCTAATTTTGCATTCTTCCTGCACTTTGCTGTCACTACAGGGTTTTAAAAGTATATAGTTTTACAATATTTATTAAGAAGATAACTGTATGAAGAAATTTTTCTTTCTACGTCTTTCAGTAATGGTGATTCCCCTAGATTGTTGCAGCATATACACTACTATATACAGAATATTTTTTCTAAAAGGAAAACCAGTCTACAATGTCACACTCAGCTTTAAACTCTTCCAGTTTTTATTACACCTAATGTAAGGACAACAATAGTGAAACAATTGTGTTCAAACATAAAATATTCATATTTACTGAACAAACTGTAACCAGCATGTCTCTTAGCTGTTGCTATGAATACAAGGCTCACATTGTATATGAAAATATTTCAGTTTTAATTGCAAATCTGTGCAGAGATGATTTGGGGTCTGTAATTAGCACATAAATTCCAGACTTTGCGACTGCTGTGAAAACACACATTATTTATGGAACTATTATCTAAATATAATTCAGTGTTTTTTGCTTTCAACAACTACTGTAAAAGTCTGATTTAATAAAATGCAAACAATTTCCCATCTCTTGCACGTCTGTTTACCTTATGAAGCATTCATTCCTCTGCACTGCCATTTCCCACTCGATCTGCAGTGGAGTTGCTTTCAGTGGCTCCCCACTTCACTCACAGCTCAGGGAGATTTCTTCACAACCATAAAGTGCCAGAAACTTAGTTTGTTTAAAATGAAAGCTTGGATTATTCAGAAATAGCTCTGAATTGCATGAACAAAGTAGTTTAGATTACCTCCATCCTCATGCATTTCATCTAGGCTAGAAGCAGGAATAGACAGGAGCCTAGTCTCAGCTAGGTTTAAGCTACCATATGCAGATTTCCAGTTATCCAGACAGGGTTACTGGAAGGACAAAGTGCTCTCCCCCTTACTGTAAACTACAAGCTCAACCACTTCTAGCACTCATCAATGCACAACTAGTAGAAAATTTGCTTTCTTCCTTAGCAGCGATCTTGTCTGTTTTCAAAGCTGGTTACTCACAAAATATGCTTTACAGAAATTATTTTTGAGACCTTCTTCCATTCCAGGGTTTAAAAGTGTATTTTCAGGTCACACAGAACTGAACATTTTCTTTGCTAGCATTGTGCTTTTCTCTAGGCTCAGGACTGGAGCTGCAGATGAAGAGACTGTGCGCCAGGTATGCACAAATACCACAATGCCAAGTTAATTAGTAAAACTGAGCAAAACAATGACAAAATCCATAATATGGACTTAATTTACATCAGAATGTAACACACTTGGAACTTTCTCCACTTTTATTTTTTTCCCCACTTGCTTTTGGATCACTCTGAATATAGTTTTGCTCTTCTTGAAGGAAAATGCTTGGGCACTCTCCATTCGTATCCCAGCTGCAAGATAATTTGTTTTCTCTGGGTGCCCCAGCAGGTCTGTGCAATGACAATGTCAACAACTGCTGTGACAGTAATCACTTCAAAGGTTACCTTGCCTCTTGCAAGGATGCCTGCTCTTGCACCAAAGACTGTACACACAGAAGTATACCCCAGCCCACTCTATGCATGGGCTGGATGCTGTATCAGGACCATAAGTGTACAATTTTTTGCATGCCATACCTCCTCATATGTTTGACCATTTGCAAGTACTGAACACAGGAAAGATCCTTGCATGGTGTACACAAACATATTTTTTGTTTTGAACAGCAATATCAATGTCACAGTGCACATGCCCTGGGAACGGAATTACAAAGAGTAATTGAGAGATTCAGTGTGAAGCCACTGAAAGCTGTAATTTAAAGTTGCAATACTTCTACCATTAAAATTTAAAGTGACAGAGGCCCAATTATGAATGGTTATTTTCTTAAAAAATGACCTTTTTTGTAATCTGTGAAGTACTCCTTTCTGCCTTGCTGTCACTCTTACAGGACGTGTCTTTATGGCTTCTGGTGCCAGTGAGATCCTGAACCTCCTGCTCCTGAAAAGTAATGGACCAAAAGGGCAGAAATGCTGGAATCCTTGTGGGGAATGGTAGAGCCAACTCTGCCAAGGAATCCAGTCTGCTCAACTGGCAAAATTAGGCACAACTTCAGAATCTGAAGGAGACCTCAGACTCACCTTTGTAAACAGAAAGTGACATCCAGGGACATAGGAGACACTGAGTCCATTCTCAGGAAGGCAAAAAAAGGATGGCTGATACCAGAGACTTTTCCTGATGTACAAGTGAGTTAGTAAGTGTCACAATTGCTTCTTTCAGAATTTTAATGCAAAAATTTGCTGTTTTTATACATGACAAACCTTAGCATGCAATACACATAATCAGACTTTCTAAAAAAAAATAAATAAATAATAAAATAAAAAATATATATAAAAAATAAATCTCCTGGATCTTTATTTGGCCAGTACTACACCTAGAATCTCTTCAGATCAATAGGCTATACCATCTTTGAAACCTCAGGACCCAAGTGCTTAGGTCTTACAATATTGGTGTATTTTTCTTAATGCTTGGAATGACAAGATACCGTGAGGACCTGAACTTTCACAGGAGAAGAGATATACTACTTTCCGAGAACACAGGAAGTTTTAATAAGGAAAGTTTCTCAGAAATGTCAGGGGTGTGCAGTCTTTCAGTCAAGAACTTCCAAAAGTGAGAGTAACATTTGGCTCACAAGTAGCAGAATTGTGGTCTTAAATTCTGGGGAAGCAGACATGTCCTAAGAACATCAGCCAGACCATTGCATGCATAAGTCAGATCAGTCTGATTTTTTTTTCTCTATTATCAATATAATTCCAGATGCAGAACAGTGAATTTGGTGTCTTCAGATGAGATTAGTGACACAAGAATAACTTGGGAAATCCCTAATAAATACCCAGGTAGAAAGGAAAGCAGAATGTTTTATTCAAGTGTGAATCCCTTATTTCTCCTTAAAAATGATTAGTATGTTAGCTTTTTTTTTCCTAGCCACCTGTCAAGCAGCTGCAAACAAGACCATGACATACCATTCTCACCTTCAATGATGTTGCTAAACAGAAGAATATGAGATTCTTTCCAGATATTGATCATCATCATCCCAGTTTTCAATTTTAGTCCCATACTTAACAAAAATAGGAGTGATCAGAAGAAAATATCAGAGAAATTGCTCAGACCACACTAGAGAGTGTTCACCAGGAAGGGTGTAAAGTAGAGGCAAAAAGATGTTCTCTTTGAAGGTATCTCTGGGCAGGGTAAAATGACTGCAAGAGCAGAAGACAAAAATACACCCACCAGCTCACTGGTCATGAGTATCTGCTTTACAAAAGGAAGTTACAACACAGAGCAGACACACAAACTGGTGATGCAGTGAAATTTTTCCCTGGCTACTCCCCAAAGTAGAAATTAAAGCCATCAATGAAACAGGTTTTTAATTATAGACTGTAGGCCATTGTCAGTGGTTGTTTCCTGCAATACTGGCAAGCTCAGTATTGGGTGTTCATACATTATTTTAAATATATGAAGTCAGACACCATGCAGCAGCTAGAGCACAGCATCCCTCTGTGCTCAGCACTGTACAAATAAGATCAAGACATCTGTTCTCTGTGTCTAGGAGATTACAACACAGGGAAATGACTGGAGACACGTCACTGTCCTGTTAAGGCCAAACTGACAGTGATGTTGAACCCTAGAGGACAAATTCATTGCTTATGTAACTCTAACTGCATCTGTGGGCTCACAGGATCACACATCCTGTTCTAAGCTCGACCTGGCCAGGGCTGGCCTTGCACTTGATGGAAAGCAACACTGTACAGTATCACCAAAACAGTTTCTCCCAGCACCATCCTTGCAGCTAGCTGAATACTGGGATTCAGCAAGGGCTTTCCTGCAGAAACAGGTAAAGACTGGTCCCACAGAAGGCTATTTAATTTTGGCATTTCAACACTGATGAAATCATTAAAGGAGGGACACATGCTCTGTACAGTTGGACAAAGCTGTGATGTGCTGCCAGATAGAAAGAAAAAACATAATTTTTATCTGATACACTACAGACACCCTTCACCTGCTTTAATTTTTCATAGAAATGTTCCTTTTTAAGTGCTAGGAGCAATACAAGTTTAATGTGACCTTAGAGGACCATGCAACACAAGCATAATTGACTCACTAACATCACTCCCTAGATATTTTTTCACTTCTTTTTCCTAAGTCTTAATGTTTCATAAGTTCTTAATGGAAAAAGAAAATGCTAGAGAGCCAGAATTTGACACAGAGATTTCAACCTAGTAGTCAATATTGAAATTGGATTTGAATTACTCTGTAAGTAATTGCTGATAAAAAAAGCTGGAATAAAGAGTCATGGGTAGACATAAACCACTTAGAAGTAGTAGGCAAAGGAAACAAAAAATAATGCTTACAGAGGTCAAAGGTTTAAATTTTTAAGTATCAGTGTGTCAGGGAAAGAGAGGCCACTTTTTGTGTGTGGCTTTCTTCTGTAAAATTTGAGTTTGTGGTACATGGATGTGTGGTATCTTTCCATTGACCAGCGTTACAACTGAAAAGCCAAACAGATAAAGAGTATTTGCACTGAACCTTTGAACTGTTGGCCTGATACTATCGCTCCTTTTTAAGCACAAAGTAGCTCAGTGTTTAACTAACCTTTCTTTCATCTTCTCTGTCCCTGCTTGGTGCTACTTTATCCCATCTATTTATACACTGAGGAAAGCTGTAGCACCCTAAGTAGTGACTATAACATGTCCTCCACTTAAGGACAGGTTTATGCAGTTTGTCAAAGCCCACCATCCAAACAGATAAGATTGAATTTAGTGACTGCTGAGTTGGACATACTCTAAGATGAAATAAAAGTAGCAAAGTGTCTATGTTTATTAGGGCAGTATTACTGTCTTATGGAAGGGCAGTATTACTGTCTTATGGAAGGGCAGTATTACTGTCATCTATGGCATTTTCTGGAAGCTGAAACTGTGAAAACAAGTGAGAAATAATATTTGTTTTATTCACCACACAGAAATTCATAATACTAATGTAACTGGGAAAAGAACACCACTACTTAAAAAAACCTGGATCCACTGCCAGTTTTAGGGGGCAGATTAGGGGAGATGAAGTCATCACATACTCACAAAGGAAAATGAGCAATGTTATGTACTGCATACAAAGCTCCAAAACAGAGCTTCCTATTAAAAAGGTCTCAGAGCCTGAACCTCTCAGATCTGTTAGAGCTTTCTGAACAAAGTTCTTCGTAAAAAGCAAGCCAGATAAAAATTAATATATTTTACATCTTTAGCTGAGAAGGATGGCATCACAGCTGTTTCTTGATCCTGCAAACTGGTCTATTAAATGCATATGAACAGTATAACTCAGTGACTTTTGGATATTACTCTCTACCCATAACAGCACGAAGTAGAAATGGAGGGGATCTGTTTAGCTGCAGTCAGGATCTGTTGTTCTATTTTCAACTTTAGCAACAATTTTTTTTTGTTTTTCTTGATAATGACATTTATTTTTTTCTGTGTTTCAGTATATTCAGCTTAAAACAAGTGTAACAATACTTTTCCATTGCATAAAAAGGCAAGGACTCCTGATTTATCCAAGCAAAGTGTTTTGATATCCTCTTAGGAAAAGAGATATAGAAAAGGAAACCTGTAAATGAAGATAGGTGCCAAGTAACACCAGCTTCTGGTACCAGTGCCTTAGGGAAATGCCATCATCTTACAATATACATTTTTCTTCTTCCCATTGACAGATCTTAACTCAAACCTTATAAAGATATTCTTTGCAGAGATGCAGAAGTGAACATGGCCCTCAGAACTGACTTCAAGACAAAGGAGGGTTGTTTTTTTGTGGAGAAAGCTCAGTCAAAGAAACATTGGAATCAGCACTAACCACCTACTCAAACTGGCAAGGAAGAGAGTTAGGGAAAGATACTAGTAGCAGGAATAATTTTTCCCCTAGTTTGGCTCTTGTGATTTGTGTTCATGTTTATTGAAAACAAAGGAAAGACAGGTTACAAAGCTGTGTTTGTATTCCCCAGCAGAGCTGTTTGTGATTTCTGTTTTGTAGGAGATTTTAGTTTCTCTGTTATCCATTACCAGACAGACAAAACCGAACAACTTCTACTAATTCTTATTCTCCTCTATTGGCATCATCACCAGATATAAATATAGGAAAGCTCTTCACAGCATTCGGTTCAATTAGTATGCTGGTGTTGTCCCTGGGCTGGAGAATGCATGTAGCTATGGATGTTTGTTGTCCACTGTCCCTTCAGAAAGGAACTGGAGAAGAAAAGTGAAAGTAAGGAAATTTTCAATCTGTTCATCTACTTTTTGTGCAGTGTCTTTTCTGCTAGATAAATAGAAAACTAGGGTGTGTGCCAGTTAATAAAAGGCCTGTATGTATGTGATAAGCAAGTGGGCATTACTCAGGTTTTAATTTTATGTTTTATGTAGGCTACTTCTTGGTTCTATTACTCCCTTTGTTCTTTGCGTCAGCTCATAACACACAAAAGGCATTCATTCAGTGAGTCTCCTAGTGCATATGGTGTGGAAGGGAATGTAGGATTTATCATTAAAACATCTTTCATTTAATCAAGTCTGCGTTAGGAGTACCTTGTTAGGCACAGTGATGACAGCATTGTCAGGTGCAAAAGGAACTTTCACAAATCCACTTAAGTTTGGCACTAATTCCTGAGAATTAAGTGTATACTATATTTAAGTCCTTGTTTAAGCTTAATTGAGAAAGGATGCAAGACAACCTTTTAAAAATATGCATATGTTGTTACTGATAAACAGATTTTGCATTTTGTATATTTGATTTGCAACAATGAAAAAATGCATGCTGCTGCGTGACTTTCATTTTAGCACCAGCATCATAACCTCATCTTCTCCGGGCACAAACGGTAGTCTAGGCTGGTTTTGTGAACATACAGATAGACAGTATCTCTACTGATATTTTGCTTAATGATGAGGTTGTTCTAATGAGACTGAATTACATCAGGTATAGTTCCTGGCTGCCACTGGGGCACTGACACCTATGTCAAATCTAACCATGCATGGCTTTCACTGGAGAAAGGAAAAAGTATCCATGGGTCTCTGCATGAAGGATGAGGAATGGAACCACCCTTGCTCAGTGTTAAGGGATCTAGGGTAGTCTGACCTAAACTCTAATCACAAACTTAACCATACTGTTTTGTAGGATGAGGCCCTTGATTTAAAGCAATTGATGAAACCTTGAGGTAGGTTAAATTGTCAGATACAGTGAAAAAATGACATATCTATCCATAGAGAGATCTATCCAGATCTGTCCATCCGAAGGTATAGATGTTCCTCAGTAGCACTGAGGACAGTAATCATACATAGCAAGATGGACACGCAATGGGGGAAAGGGAAGAAAAACTGTCCTTCATCCTTCACCCGTTCAGCCTACCACTCTGAATAACTGCCTGTAGTTTGAAGCAAGACAAGAAAGTCAGTATTTCACACCCTCAACAGCTTTGACATGACAGGTATGGTATTTTCTTACCCCAGAATTGCCAAGGAAATCTGCCCTAGCAAAAGTGCAACAGTTTTCAGTGTAAGGAGGTGGGATGCCAAAACTGGCTTGTAGGCAAAGGTTGAAATGACTCAATCTGAAACAACATGTAAAACAATTACTGCTTGGGAAAAAAAAAAAAACCACAAATAAAACAAAACAAAGAAGATCATGCTGACATTTAGAGGTTGCAGTGATAGTATCTGTCCCTTACCGGGCTGACAAAAGCAGCCTTGATTTCATCCCCAAATGATTTTTTTTCCATTTGATGTTTAGGATATCCTTTATTGGGGGTTGGGGCGTGGGGGGGAGCAGCAGGATTGAATGCCTTAACTTCAGTTGTTATGCAGAGAAATAATTGCCATCCCAGAAAGGTAATTACATACGCCATTGTTTATATGCATAATAGGCCTGGAAAAGCATGTTCTGCAGATAGAAAAAAAAAAAAAAGGAAAATCCTTCTTTCACATCAGTGTGGAACACTATGCAAAGTGACAGATTGCCACAAATAGCATTCAAACCCTTGCACAGTACTGGTTGATTTTTCTTCTGGGAAAGAGGGGGAAGGGATAAAGGCTATGGAATAGGATGCAAAAGGAAAAAAAATACAATTTTGTTCAACAGCCATAGTAACATACCCAGTGGTTTTTACTCTCCTGATTGCTGCTAAATGAACCTGATCTTTAAGCTGTTTTTAAAGTTACTGCCTCAAAGGGACATTTTCTGTTGTTGCCATCTTGTGCAAATACCACTTCTCCTAAAGTGGCCCTAATTTGAATTGCTTTGAAAGCAGACCAAATAATCTGCTAGAATGTGGTGTGATGCATCTCTTTGTGCCTTTAGTACAATGTAGAAAGTGAATTTAGCTCAGAAATTCCTTTTTTTCCTCTCCCATCATAATACACCTACCAAAAAAAGAATAAAACAAAAAGTGCAATGTGATGTCAAGCCCATTTCAGATTTTTTTTTAAATGCAAAATATGTATTTCTTCAAAATATTGAAAGTATCAGGACTGAACAAAGGAAAAAAATACATATGTATTTCGATATAGTACCAAGCATTGTTAGATGTTGAAGCAATTCATAGCAGGGCTATTCTCTGCTGCACTGTCCAGCAAATTGCATGACCTGCTTGTTAGGCTTGACAAGAGTGTTTTACCTAACAAAGGCCTCAACAGCTCAGAGCAGCAGAGGAATGTCAAAATGAGCACATTTCACACACAGATGTGTGAGCATTATAGTCTATAAGAAGATGCATGGAGTGGAGGGAAGGGGCTGGGTGCTGGGAAGGCTAACAGTTAGCAGTAGGGACATGGCCTTACTGACCACATTTAATCAACACTTCTGTAAACAATTCAACATTTTCATTGTTCTCTAAAAACTAATAAAGAGAAACAAGCACTTTTCATTCATCTTGAAGTAATTTTCTGTCAGGTTGGAGCCCCTTGTGGCTTACACCTCGTGCATTGCTAGCTGTGTGATACAACAACTATTTCAATTTATTTTACAAACTCTGGCCATTCACATGTCAGTTAGTGTTCACCAAGCCGGCATCTGAAATTGTGCAGTTAACGAGTTTTACAACATTTCTATCAAGAGAAACTGTTTAGCATAACTGACTCTTAAGGAGTTATTATACCTCTAAAAATCCATTTTAAGGGGCATTATTTAAATAAAATAGAAAAACGGTTCACTGCCTTTTAAAGGAGCTACAAAAAAGTCTATCAGATCCAGTGCAGTAATCCTCAGCTTAAAGCACTCTTGAGAGCACTTCTGGGAATTATCAGCATAATGAAATGTTTTGTGAAATGTCCAGATAGATTCCTCTACTCAACAATTTTACTGCACCATATTTATTTTCCTCCTAGTTTTTAAAGAAGTGAATTACTTTTTGAGGTGATGGCTCTACATTGTGTGGAGTAAGTGAACAGTTTTTTGTCAAGGCTGTAGTATAAGTGAGAGGTTCAGACTGTGTGCAGTCTATATACATTGGTACGGAAAAAAAAAAGTCAAGCTCTTTATGCTATTCTTAGTTCTTAGAGGGTTAAATCACAATGAGGCTTATGTAGATTTGCATTTCTCTTGTACCACATTTTTCCCATACTTTTAAACAACCTTCTTATACAATGACATGTATAAAATGCTTTATTGAAAACAATTCTTAAATTGCTCATAAAAGCTTATAAAATTGAAATTTGCTTGGAAGTACTCTGAAAAGGAGAAATGAGTATTAAGTTAAATAATATCTATCTCTCTGTTAACTGTGGCAACTAATGATTCAAAACCTCTGACACCAAGAGTCCATAATGGTAGAAAAATTGCAGCATATATATGAGTTAATCTCAGCATCTTAGACCACCTAATGGAGTAAACCCCATGTTTACCGTGTAGATTATTTAGTGTTTCTGACTAAAATGAGAACTGGTAAGAGAAAATTTTTATAACAGTACAATTGCAGATACTATAGGCATAATATGCAGGTATACCTTTACTACATGCAGAGTGGCAACACATATACAATGTCCTATCTGGTGTTCTTCTCCATGGACAACCTCTTGTTGTGGGGGAGAAGCTTGTGTGCCCTTATGAGGTTGCAAGCTGTGCAAGCAGTGGTACATGCCTCCAGTAGGGCCTCCCATGCTAGTCAGGTCTCAACTAAAGTGTCAAAGTGTGTCCACAGGCAGGATGGGCTCACTAGCCTCCTGGCAACCATCCTAGGAGAAGGACAACTCTAACTCCAAACCTGGGCAGACGGAGCTTGCTTAGCCCTGTAAGGTCATCCATCTAAGAGAAGGATACTCTAACCAAACCTACGTCCTGAAGACTTCACTGCCACTGTCCAAACTTGCTTGGCCCTGGCAGATGAACCTTAGGAGTAAAGGGTGTGGCCAGTTCTGCACACACTGCACCTCACCTAGAAAATCCATTATACCAGGGTCTAGGGATCTTCCCACATTTGCAGAGCCCTGTAGCGACAGGTGGGGGACAAAACAGCACGTGATAAGGTGCACTGGAAGCTGCAGCCCCAATCCTGCATGACCCGGAGATGACAGTCTGGTTTGGCAGCATCCTGAACGTCCAAGAAGCCTTTTTCAAGGAGAGCACTGCTTGCTCCACATAGAGAGCAGCCTAGAAAAGGTGGCCTAACCAAAGCTCATCTCCACCCTTCACCCTGTTGGCTTGCCGCAGCCAATGGGCATCTTCTTTGCAGTCAAACTCAAGCAAAACCAAAGAAAAAAGACAAAGGCATACACCTGCCTCCAAAGGTGTGTCAAAATTGACAGTCGAATGTTGGAACATCAGAACCATGCTCGATTCTGCGGATGGTGGATATCCTGAGCATCATTCTGCCCTAATTGCCCACGAACTGTCACAACTCAACATCGACATTGCTGCTCTCAGTGAAGTTCGTCTCCATAAGGTAGGCACACTTAAAAAACATATACACTCTATATATACGGCTATACACTCTATTGATCAGGCACCTTTCAGGAGCTGGCTTCATGTTTAGAAACTCCAATGCCTCCAAACTTGAAAATCTGCCAACAGGTCATTCCAATCACATTATCTCCTTACATCTCTCACTACACAACAAGCAACATGTTGTTCTCTTCAGCATATATGCCCCAACTCTCCAAGCTGATCCTTCTGAGAAAGACAAATTTTGCAATGACCAGGTTCAAAGCCCCCTGCTCAGTGAGATAGCCAAATGCTTCTCACAGATAAAGCCTCCATCCTGAATTGATGGTCTGAACATTTTCAGACTCTCTTCAGTGCCAACCGTGTAGTCCAAGGCTCAGCAATA
>JAWWEW010000088.1:2318513-2340449 GCA_035583185.1 Anabacerthia variegaticeps | reverse complement strand
GCAGGAGAGCCTGTTGCCAGAGGGGACCAGGCCATGTTCCACTGCCCCAGAAAGGCAGAAATGCCAACTGAGCAATGAACATGATTTACTGGGCCCTGCCCCCCAATAGCTGGCCAGATGAAACACATTTGGAAATCTGCCCATTGGAAAGACAGGAATGGGCATTATTTAATATCAGAGATTTTTTGAGAATGAGACCAAAAACATCTTTTGTGGGAGGAAACGATAGGGGTAATGGCTTGTTATTCAGAAAAAAAGAGAAAAAGAGGGAGAGAAGTGAGCTGTGAAGGTGAAGATATGGCTGGCAAGGTGAAGGTTTGTGTATAACATAGGAAGAAGAAAAGTACTGCTGATGTAGGATGTTATCAATGAGCCACCATAGACAAGCAGGAAGCAAAGCCCCTGTGGAAGGTAAACAGTTCATGATTAAAAAGAGCAGCATTGCCAAGAGTAATAATTTACAGATAATTAAGAAAAAAGGTTGGTATAAATATGGAAAAAACTACAAAAGGCTCAACACAGACCTAAAACCCCCATTAACTTAACAATTTAGTGTAGTACAGTTAACAGGTAACAGGAAGAGCAAAGATGGATGTTACATAATTTAGTCCCAGACAATCTGCTTTTTAATAAGTGTTATCAGTCAAAATTTTACCTTAACTTGGGCAGTAGAGGCTACTTTCATCCCAGAATTATATCACAAATTGTTCAGTGTTGGAAATTGCCACTTATCAAGAAAAACTGTCAAATAGTACTGGTTCCAGACACATGTATTCAATGAATCAGCAAAGGACTCAAAACTCCTCAAATTTTGACATAAAAATTCAAAATAAGACAAATTCATTTAAGTATGAAAGGAAGAAAAATCTTGCCCAAAAATGCATGTTTCAGGTCAACATTAAAATATTGGGAGGAAAATTCTAATATTGTACCTGACCTGTAGATGAAACTGTTATGATTTCATTTTCTAGTATCCTATCTCAAGTACTGAAACTAGCAAAAATTGAATGCAGCCAAAACAGATTTTTATCAAAACAATTTCAAAAAAGGCTGGAATGGCAAGGAGGAATATCAGGAAGTAAAAGCTAGAAAGCTTTGTATATCTCTGTACTCTCTATAGTCTGCAACATCTGCTCTACATGGAAAAATAGTAACAAGTGGCATAAACCACTGTGCTTTGACTCTGCTCTGCCCCTCTTCACTGCCCACTAGCAAACCCCCATTTTTTTGCATCTAGAAAGTCTCCCAGAAAAAATAAACTTTATTATGCAGGATTCCCTGAGGATGATAACAGAACTAAACAGAATTGTTTTCCTTTCTAGGAGACGACTCTTTTATTTTTCACTAAAATACCAGGAGAATGAGTATCCTTACAGCATTTTAACATAAAATAATGACAGTGCAATTTCTGTTAATATTTCAATGCACTGCAGAGTAACAAAATCTGCAGGGGTTTGTGCAGCTGAATATATACATACATGCCTTCTTTTTTTTTTAAAGATAACTTTTGCCATGGAAAATATACTATTAGCAAACAGATCATTCTTCCTACACTTTCAGATTTCATTGGTGCTTAAAGGAAGGTTTAATTCTTTTATCTCTGAGAATGAGGATAAGACCATTTTCTGACACACACATCATTATTTTGTGACATCTTAAAAAAATGTATGAAAGAAAATGTGAGAGTGTGGACATGTCATTGGGGTACTTAGCATGTCCCAAACACAAACGCAATCGATAATTTTCTATTAAAATGATATGATAAAGCTGCTTATTTTTTGTGTTGCAGAGGGAAGGTTTGGTTTCATTAATACTTACGATGTATACCTGCTTGAGTTGCTTCACAGTCCTCTTGCCTGTTCACTAGAATGATAGCTAGAGACAATCAAATCATGGCCTGTTGTACAATGCTCCTCTGAATAATGTTTCACAGAAAAGACATCTGTTGCTCATACAACCCATCTTTCAAGGACCAAAAGAGGTGTTACCAACATTTTATTTCCTCATGTAAATCTCTAGGCTCCTTAAATTGCCTGTGTATTCCACCATAAATAGTATAGTTTTCGTTGTGAAGACACACAACTTGATTTGGGTATTAAAGACCCCGTGAAGTTCATATATTTGGACTAAGGTATTTCTTCATCTGTAGGGCCTATATAAATATTGTTTTGGAGGTGATTCGGGAAAACTGAATCTGTTGAAGGCAAATGTATTGCTTATTTCTTGGCTACAATATTCATAAGCGAGGAGTGAAATTATCCTTTAATGACACAGTATTTGCAAGCAACTCAAAGTAAAATATTTGTCCTACATTCTGTTCACCTTACTCACTCCATTAGTTCTACTGCCTTCAAGGACATTAATGCAGTTCATACAGCAAGTGGGATTTGGATCTTTATTTTTCTTCAGTCCACCACCATTTGGTTTTGCACAGTGACAGACCAGGGAGACAGTTGCATACATTAAGTTTAAACAGCACTGAGTTTCCCTGGTTCTAATTGCTGGTATTATTCAGGTTTGTGCAGCAGTCTTGTACAGCAGTTTTGGCTCTGCAGCTTACCAGCTTTGAGTTTACACTGTTATGTATCTGAAGAGAGAACTTGAGTGCTTCATTTCCTATAGGATCAGTAGCAAGATGGCATTTGACAATATTGAGGTTTGCAAGCTGAACTGGATAGCAGTGCTGCAAGAGGTATCAGATAAGCACCTATATTTAAATGAGAAGAAGGGAAAATGTCAATCCCATACACAGTCTGGTACTGACAGAGAAATGTATGTTTATAAATGTAGTGGAAACCAGTAACTGTTCAGTGATATGCAGTGTTAAAAAGCATCTGATACCAGCTATTACCTACCATTTGCACTGAAAGGCCAGTGTTATTGTGAAGGCTGAGTGCACTTGTGAGGAAAGAGTACTTGCCTTGGAAAGGTTACAGCCTTCTTATTAAATAATAATTTACAAAAGTTTTTAACACCTGTCAGTTTCTATAGCATCTCAACGTAAGTTGCCAAAGATTTCTTTTATAAGGCGCTTTACAGTCTTAATCTACTTAGCCAATAGCTTACGATTCTGAATATGTATTTGAGGGTTTGTAATTTCAGCTTTAAATATGTATAAAATTTATTCTGACTTTCCTATCACAGTGCTTCTCTCTTCAATTTTCGGTGGAGTGACTGTGGTAGATGACTACTGCTAGGGCACACTGAGATAAGAGCAACTGCTGCTCAGCCTTTCAGTAGCAAGTGCCTCTAAGCCAGAGCTGCATTGAGCAGAAGCTCGGATGGGCCAAGGCAGCTGACTCAGGCAGCAAAACTTGATACATCATTATAATAATGCATTCAGACCTTGAGTGGGCTGACAGTGCTGGATTTACAAATCCCTTCTAAAACACGCAGGATTGATGCTGTACTTTAATTAGCTACAGGGTTGTTTTATGACTTCCAAAAGTGGATGTAGCATGCACAGATGCTAAAGTAAACAGCACCTTTGCAAGAGCCACTCTTCAGGCTAGCAAAACTTGAGCTTTCCAGGTTGGCTGTTTGTCAAGTTCACAGTGTTTGGTGGCTGCTGGTAATAGATTTTTTGTTTGTTTTGTAGAGTTTCATTCAAAGGTTTAAAGAACCTTGGCAGCACTTAAGTGAGCACAGCTCATGGTGGAAAACGAAAGTTAGAGCAGCAAATGGTCAGGGTGCGTGAACAGCCTGTGAGTTTGGAGGTTTCAAAACTCCAAGGCAATACTTCAGTTAGTTCACTGTAGTGAGAAATAATTGAGCAGATCTTATCTGAATGTTGCATACTGAAATGTTAATGTGCCTTTGGGTCTAATGAACTCACAAAAGAGTGATGCCAGCGTTGTATCATCAGTGACATTACCTACTTTATGATTTTCACAAACACATACAGGGAAGAAAGAAAAAAGATGCTTCTTTTCTAAACAGGAACAGGCTATACTTACGAGCCTATAGGCACAAGAATAATCTTTCTCCTCTGACTCCTTATATAATCCCCATCTCCTTTGCCTCTTGAGCTGCTGAGCATGCTCACTGTGAGCAGAATACACACCCCACCTCCTGCCCCAGTTTCCCAAATTTGTATGCTGAAACCAGCTACCTAAATTCATATTTAGGTATTCAGTTCCAAAGCCTTAGAGATTCTGAAAAATACTTCTACAAGTTTAACACCAGACTGTGTGTTTGATACTCCTTAACATAGAAATAATGACTAAAAGTTCAAAATAATTGAGGCAAAAAAACAAACTCACCTGGCATTAGTTGTCATCACTGACTTCTCAGTCAACTGTTTAATGGTGAGGAAAAATGGAAGAAAGATTACAAAAATTGCTAAAAATATCTCCAATGTAGATATGAATTAACAAGTCACATCAAATGTTGACCATTCCCTCTTCTAACACTGCTACAACCATTAACAGGAACATGTGCAATGACAGAGTAACAAGGAAAGATGATTTTGGAAACCCTCTCATCCCAAGAGTTGCTCATATCCCCAGGAGAACAACAAACTTAGAATGGACTATAGTAGTTCATTTTTTCCTGCTTGAGGAGTTTCCTCCTTGTAAACAATGTGTCCCCTTGGAACTTTGCAGAAGGAACAGTAGACAGAGGAACAAGGATGTTTTACCAGAAAGCTGCCTTCTTTCTTAAGATATGTGCACAGGCCTTGACAGGATGATGTGCTCCGCTCCACCAGTGTCACTGTTGTGTAAGCTCTTTCAGCAGTTTTTAAACAGGCATTGAAATATTGTCTGCTTGTCAAACACCAACTGTACACATGTAAAACACACTCAGGATTCTTTGTAGACTCACTGTGTTTTACAAAGGGTTTAGTTTCATCCACTCTATGAGGTCAGAAAGCAACATTAAAAGAAAAAATTCCTTTTGGGATCGTGTCTTCTGCAGTGAGCATTACCACATGTAGGCAAATCATGGATGACTCATACATGCTGTTTCTTGACTCTGCGTTAAACTTGGAACATAAATTATGTCAGTCTGCTGATGTAAATTTTCCACAATTCATGTCTGGCTCGAATTATTTTCCCCAACTCAGGTATATTTGAATTCAAGTAGGCTGTCAAATAAATATTTAAAGGTGAAATGTATAAAAGAAGACAAAGCACAGCCACTAAATGCTGATGTTACAGTCCTTCTTCATGAAATAAGGGCCAGAAGATTGCTGTGTGAATATAAAGGGATGTTTTAAGTAAAAATAATTATGTGTTACCCTAAAATGTCTTCAGCTGTGAATAAAGAGCTCTCCTTGGAAGAACTTAGAGTTAAAAAACTTAGGGTAAAGTATTTTCTTAGAGATTGTCTTTGTTTCCAGGCCACAATTATGTAATTATTTTTCAGGATATTACAAATGCCAGAAGATGCTAAGAATTAAGAATCAATTATTAAAAGATTGCAATCATATTTGAAGACTCTGGAATATAAAAAGTATATTATAAGAATTGGCTAGGAATAAGGATGAAGAAGAAATTTCTTAAAAATATTCTTTTTTGAGGTTGTTTCTTTTGTGCTTTTTGATCATAAGCTAACTTACAGCAATCCATCTGTTTCTGCATCTATCTAAATACATGCCTGAAAATATTTTTGAGGGTTGTGTCTAATTTACCAGGCCATCTGAAAGCCACATCCACTCTAGATGCATTCACTTGTTAAAGCTTCAGTTAACAAGTCAGGGTTGTAGTTATGCCAGCTTGTAGAATAAGAATGGAATCACAGTAATTTTCCTATGTCGAGAAATGTAGGCAGGAGTTTTGGTCTGTGATTCATTTCTTTTTAAGTGCCTCCCTCTCTCATGCTTGAGAATATTTTTAAGCTATCCTTTTGTTTTAGATCTCTCTGTGTAAAAATGTATGTTAGTGCTGAGAAAACAAGAATAGCTCTGGTTTAAAAGTGCTGCTGTAAGTTTTGAGTACCTTGGTCTGTATTTCAGATGACCAAGGGAAAAAATTCTCTCAACAGATTATTGGAGAAGAATCAGTCCAATTACAAATATAACTCTTCCTTTTTTTTTTTTTTTAAAATTGTTTTGTAGGGTTCTTTTTGTTTTGATTTGGTTTTTGTTTTTGCTTATTTTTAAATTTTATTTTGTTGTTGTTGTTGTTTGGTTTGTTCTTTTGTTTATTTTTTTTTTTTAATGGACAAATATTTTTCAATGAACGGTGCTCAAAAATCTAGGTTAAACAAGGTTTTTTGAAAATTCAAGTCCTACCTACCTTGTAAAGTTAAGTTTTACTATTAGTCAAATAGTTCTTTTGGGTATAAAATAGGGATTAATTTTCAGTTTATAAACAATACCCTTTAGTATTAAAGTCTTTCATCACCATAGATGAAGTACTGAAGTTAACATGTTGCAAGCTTTGTCTATAATTTAGTCAAATACATCACCTTAAGTTAGAAAAACAATTATAGAGATCAAGATTTCAGATTTTTTTAAGCCTGCCAGTGGGAAGCTGTGTCAGGTTTACGGCTTATGTGGCCAAACCTAAAGAAAGTAGGTTTTTGTTAAAGAAAATACTGGCATTATCACGCAAGAACCATATCTGCCATTGCATCTGGAGTTCTTAGTGATGGAGACATTTCAGATGTGAGAATTTAATTGATAAAACATTCTTCCTCTACAGTTCTAGGCAAACAACCAAGCAAAAATGTTTTTGACTTCAAAGGAGGATGCTACAAAGGACTGGGCACTAGAGGGTCATGGAACATACAAGAGACACAATTAAATGAATTTACAGCATGTAGTGTTCGTGGTGCTGTGCTATGGGGAAACTTGTGCAACACGGTTGTTTGCAGAATCCAAAGCTTAGTGGCAGCCAGGCCCACCAAAATTACCCTATTTGACTGTACTGAATTTCCCTGGAAATGAGTGTTTCAGTATCAAACCTCACAAAACACAAGAAGATCCAAGAAGAGATATCCTACGGTGGTGTGATTATTTTGATGTACAATTTCAGATAATTTGACAGTGAGATTTGGGCATAAGCAGACCAATGTTTTTAAAACTGTAGTTCTGGTCTGGTTGACATACATCTTAAAAAATAAATAAGAGAATATTTGGCTTATCTTTTTTCTCTGACTTCTACATAACAGCTTCTTTTCTTGAAAGAAATCATAGAAAATGAATGTTAGATGCTATTTTTATTTTGCAAAATGAAACATAATTATTTAGAACATTTGCTAAAAGAGCACTTTCCAACCTAAGAAAAATATGATGCAGTATTGACATAATATCTGCAGATATTCTCTCATTCTGAGTAGTACTGCCTTTGTTTATATTCACAATAGCATTAAGCAGAGATATAAATTACTTACAATTGTGTTTCTGGGAGATAAAAAGACTCAGGGATCTATCAAAGACCAGAAAGTACTCAAAAAATCATCCTGTAACTCTGTAAGACTTTTGGTATAGGTTGTTATTTGGAGAGTCCATTACTTTGCTCTATATTAGTTTTATAGCCCACATGCCAAAACAATACTAGTTTAGTTTTGGTATGAATATTCATGTATTTCTTTGGAAATTACTACTGCTTTTACTTTCTAAACTGGGGAGAATGTTAAATCATGCATCATTTGTTTCATGTGGTCAACCTGTGCCTGAGTTCACTGCTTATATTTGCAGTCTATTTCAGAATGTATGCTGTTGCTTAAACATTTTATTTAGCAAAATAGAAATAGAGGAAATAATAAAGGCACCAAATGTGAAGTATAGCCAGAAGGCTTTGACAGAAATAACAGCAGAGTTACTTCATCGTTACAGCATTTGAGTCAGTGACATTGCAACTGACACGATTTCTACTTTGAGTATTTAATTCTATAATTTAAAGTACAATTCAATGAAACATAAACAGGAGGAATGTCCATTTTTGTCACATACATGGATTCAAAAGTTTGAAGCAATATAAACACTAATGTATTTGACCGTTTTTTAAATTTGAGTATACTGTATGCATACCTGTTCCATCCACGTAAAAACAGTGGTACTCAGGCAATAATATATTTTGCAGATGCTTGAAAATTAACTAATACTTCATAATACAATTGTTTATTGAGAGAACATGGTAACTAGAATTTTAAATTCATGGTAGATTCATAAGTTATACTTAAATTCAGAAACAGATCAAAATATAGGAGTAAAATTCCAAAGTTATACAGAAATAATAGAAAAATCTATTTGGTTGAAGAATCTTTGTCCAGTGTATTGTGGTATGCAGTTTCATACATTAGATTTCAACCTTATAGAAGGAAATATTAAATTAAATAAAATGGATTAGCATGAATATAATAGGTCAAAATTTCTGAATGACTCTGAATGAAGAGAGAACAGTGACCTTCTCATTGTAATCTGTGTTCCTCTTCAGAAAACATTTTGTCACATTAGCTTCTGATTACTCACAGATCTGGTGAAAAATTATTATTCTCAAATAACTTCATAGTCCTCACCTCCTTGTATAAGACAATGTTGTTATTACATGTGGTTTCACTTACCAACTCTGATAATGTAGAACCTGCCTGGACACTCTTGAAAGGTTTGTCTGCAGCATATTATGAGTAAAGAGAGAAATGTTATTGACTGGACTATAACAACTATGACAAGACAACAACTTCATGAAAAAAGAGAGTGGGGATAGTATTTCTAGCCTGTTACACCTTGTGGTGGCTCCAGTGAGATCTACTCACCCTATCTACTGCAATATTATTTTAAAAATCAGAATAATTGTATTTATTGCTAGTTGCAGCAGTTGTACAATAAAAGTAAAATCTGATTACATAGAGTCTGTTTAGGAAAGATGCAACTGACCTATCAGAAGCATGAACTTCACTATTGGTGGAGAAATCCTTCCTGTCTAACTGTGTGGCCAAGTTACAGAGGCTGGGAACAGTTTGGGTATAACCAAAACTGTGTATTCTACACCCTCTGTGTCATTTTCGATGGACTGTTAATAATGGATCATTTGCAGCAGCTACCCAGGGCACACCTGACACCTCAAGCTACAAGCTGAGTGTTAAAGAACCTTGTGAGACGGGGAGTGTTTCTGTCTTCACAGCAATGACTCAGTCATAATAACTCCCCTCCAGGGAGTCACTGGCACCTTCACACCCAGCCTGAGGGGTCATGTTTGCTAACAGGCCATTAGGGATTGGCACAATAGGCGGCTGCAATGACCTAGACTATCAAAGATTCCAAAAATATGCTGTGACTCAGAGAGTTAAATCACCCATTGTGAAACTTCCCACCCTGGGGGAGGTACTGGGCATTTCTACCTGAAACTGAGCATGTATAATCTTTGGGGTTTTGGCACTTCTGGTACCACTTGTTGGATTCAGAACTTCAACAGGGCTGCAACTGCCTCTCTTGGCAGGACTGCGACTATTGTTTTGATGAACTGTGACCATCACTTTGACAGAACTGTGACTGTCAACCTGGACAACAGCTTTTCCTGTCTTTTTACTTTACATCCAGAGGGACTACGTGGTGCTCAGCACAGGAGTTAATGAATGCTGTTCTGTCCTCGTCGCACTGTGCTGACTTTATGAGCTAGAACCAGTTTTGTCTGTATCATTGCATTTATTTTAATCTTTTCAGTAAATTTTAACTGTGACTTGTAATCTCTCTTGAGCTGGGTTTGTTTCTGCTGCTGGTGTACTTTTAAACTAGCACTCAAGGTGTGGAGGTTTGGGTTGGGTCCCTGCCAAACCCAGCTGCTTGGCCACACAGACTCCCCTCTCCCGAGAGAGAAGAAAAAAAATACCAAACCAAAATTTTAGTAAAAGTATATATATATTCACATATGTTACACTTATATACAATTAAACACTATGAATATACAGAATAAGAATCCCAAAAAAACCCAAAAGGGGAAAGGGGGGAAAAGGAAAAGGGAAGACGGACAAAAATGGGTAAAAAAAAAACAAAATAGGTACACACACTGAAAAACTCAGTAGCTCAATAAAGTAGCTAACACAGTAAATTCTCACCAAAATTCACTCAATAGAAGCAATTCCTTCACCTCTGTCCATCTGGGACAATAGCTTTCAGATCTGGGCTGAGTTCATGTAGATAAGAGCGATGCTGACACAGTGAGACTTGCTGCCTTCTGAAGCACAGGAAAGGAAGAGAGAGGGAGGAAACTTTCCTCCTTGTCTTTATACACCTGATTACATAAAGGAATGGTGTGGAATACTTCCTTAGGTATAACCCTTTACCAGGGAAGGTCTGGACCAAACCCAAGAAAACTAAACCACTACACAGGGTATCTGAACAGTGTAGGTGCCTGAGAAAAAATGAATTTTCCAGAGATAAATTGATAATATCCATTTGGTACACTTAGTCTGTGTAAGCTTCTCTGTGGGAGTTTGCTATTAAATTCCACCCACTTTGTGATATGGGAAGTGATTATGGTGTTCAGTTTGATCCTAAAAAGAATATTCAGAAATATATGAACAACCTGTAAAACAATCTTACTGTAAAATATTAAATGAAAGCAGTTTGGACTGTTTACCTTAGACAGAAGAGGCATGAGAAAATACACTGTGCAAATATACAATGCAATACATGCTCTGGAGCACACAGATTGACTCTTTATTAAGTATGAGGGGAAATTTAACAGCACCAAAAGGTGGAAAATAAAAAAGAATTATCAAAAAAAACCTTTCACATGAGATACAAAAAAACTGTGAAACTTCATACCACAGAAGATGTTGAAGGACAAGAAAGCAATAGGATTATAAAAGGATTAGACAGTTATATGTGTATGTAACAGTCAGGGCTATAATTAAAGATACCAAACATTCTGGAAAGGCTTAAAAGGCTTGTATTCAAGCTTTATACTATCCTTTACTAATGAAGTATTTCTACATGGACTCTCACAAGCAGAGGCTATCTGGCTCTGCTGGTACTTTAAAATAGCTGGAACATAAAATAGCTTCCTCCTGTTCAGTCCAGTTAGAGCTACATGAGAAATTTAGCAGACCTGTCAGCTTATAAAAAATGGTACAACTTAGAGACTGGACACTTTGGACCACCTGAGAGCGGTTGCTGAGACCCTGCATCTGAACAGCAGTTGTAACAGAGATGATCCTGAATGCTACTGTTCCCAAATACTACTGTCCCCCTTCCCATCTGCACCTTTTCACAGATGTCATTCCCATGACATTTGGCTTCAACATCTGTGCAAGGTAGTGCAAAGGCAGAGCTACCCCATGATGTAAGAAAGCGTGCAACAGTCAAGTTCTGGAACTTTCATCCTATTCTATTTATTTTTTTCTCTGGGCTTTAAAAAATCTATTACTGTCCCTTTTGTATGCAGCTGCATATAGTCAAACAACTGTTGCAGCAAACACTACAACTCCAGAAGTTTGCCTAAATGTCTCAAAAATCAAATTAATATTTGGTTATTTACATAATATATTCTCAGAGTGCTTTTCCAGGGCTATTGTATAGACAGTAAGATTTTTTCTCTCCCCAAATTCTTATAGCTACATGTCTGACAGAAAAGAGGATATATATTCACACAGATATTAAAATAAGTAACGTATAACTTGTTTTCTGTCTTGTTGATACCCTTTTCAGCTGTAACACCACTAAGAGGATGGATACTGCTTTGTTTCATTGTAGATATTGGGGAGGGTTTTTTTGGTTTTTTTTTGACACTATCTGCATTTCATCACTGGGATTCAATGTAGGCAATGGCTGACCTGGGACAAGGTTGAACCATACTTCCTCCTTCAATGCTGTTATAGATGTGAAATTAGAAGAAAGGAACTTATTGCAATATCTGTTCTGTACTTGTTGGCTGAAAATACTGGATAAGACTTAAAAAACTGGTAGTTCTGTTGTTGACTTAGGAGTCAAAGGAATAGGACTAGCTTTCAAAAGCTAGAAGAATGTTTCACCATACTCTTTCCCCTGCCCTGTTCTCTATAGCACCTAGAATATAGATTTTGATTATATTTTCGAAAACTTGGGGTCTTTTTTTTCTCAGTCACTTCTGAGTCATAAAATTGTTAATATTGGAAAGGACTTTTACAATCTGTATTGGATGCTTTAGTCTCCTGCACTGTCTTGGTTTCTTTGCAGGATGATGTGTGCTGCATACTGTCATTAGAGTGTGATCTACTCCCCAATGAAGTTAACTTTTATATACTTAAGCAAATTTAATAGGTATTACCCTGACCTTAGGTCTACTGCACTATGCTAACAGCACATGGCATTGTGCTGTTACTTGCTCACACTGTCACTTTCATAATAATTCTGTATTACAAAATTAGATAATTCCATTCCATTGTTATAGATATAATACATAGTTGATGATAGAAGAAATATTTAAGAATTATATTGTAACTATGGATTTAGATAAAGATTTTAATATGGGTGTATTAATAGACAAAGGTTATCATAAAACATAAGTGCTTCTTCAGTTAGAACTACTTGTTTAGATGAATCAGAAGCCATACTAGTGAGTTAATGTGATATATGTAATTTTTGTCAGTTTGCACTGAATTAAGATCAGGTTTCCACCTTTAACCTGTCAGAGTTATGATAGTCTAACAAGTAAAATACTATAATATTCTTTGGATTGAATTCCTGGAACTGCTACAACCTCTGTGAATAAAATGGGACAAATATTTTAGCTCTTTAGAGTTAAATTTCTCCATCTCAAAGGTAAGAGTAGAAAACCTTAGTTCACAATGATGACTATGTGTGTATACATGTATAAATGGCTGTGTATTGTTTTAACATCACTACAACTTGGAGCAAACTAGCTGCTGCAGACTTATTTACTCAAATCTGCACTAACCATGGCAAAAATCACGGCAGGAAAATCAGCAAGATCTGAATAACTCAACGCAGAATCATCCCAGAAAAAGGGCTTTCTTTAGAACTGTTTTCACAGAGAATGGTTGCAGAAAAAGACAAGGGACTTTCTCCTTGCAAACAGGCTAGTATTTAAATGTGATTTACGAGAATACCAGAACTGCATTAGCACAAAGTTGGGTAATGTTGACCTGCCATGGGTCTTTCATGCTACCTGGATGATATCAACCATCAGTACTACCAAAAAAGAGACCTTTCATGAAAATGAAGTGGTTTTTTTGGCTTCTTTTTTTTTTTTTTTTTCCTCTTTCCCAAAACATGGTCAGATTTGGCACAGTTTTTCAGGCAGTATCTCAGGTGGAGATGTGATTAGACACCTTGTTTGTAGTTAAAAAACTACTGGAGAAGTATGTTCACAGTGAATGTCCTCAGTTTCCTCCCAGCTGCCAGACCAGACCAACTCATGTTCATGCCTAGTACTTAGGACAGAGTAAAACCTCTTGATGTTTTAGTTTGTCAGCCTTTGTTGAATGTAACAAAAATATAGGAAATGATGGTCTAATTTCAATTTTTACAGGCATCTCTGAAGCTTGGTAAAGACAAAGGTGTTTAGAAGTCCATGGAAGAGATTTATATATAAACATCCCATATGAAAATAAATAACTTTCCCACCTGGAAAGAGATAACTAACAATTTTCACTGTGCATTGACCACCGAACAAAGCTTTATGACAAAGCTGATACCCTAATTCCCATCTATCTACTTCTTTCATATGTGTATATAACTATCACGATTGCCTGTGTAGGTAAGCTGCCTACACAACAGTAAATACTCTCTAAAACGGCTGTGGCTGAGGAAGGAATGGTTGTCAGTAAGCAGGTAATAAGCCCTTCATGCCAATTATCTCCTGTAGGGATCTAAGCTTCACTTCCTCAATGTATACTGTTTCTATCAAAATTAACAGGAGCTTCTTGAATACAGTGATAGGCAATCTTTCAGTGTGTTGGGAGGGGGATCCAGTTTACAAATGGAAAAGGACAGAAAAATCAGAGAATCCTCAGCTGGCTTAAGAAATTCTTTTGCTTGCTTTTGGAGTACTTATTGCCTTCTCACAGGTTGGTGTTTTATTCCCTACTGATGCTGTATGCTGGCAAGACTTTTCTTTGTGCAGTCTCTGGAACTCACTCAGCTGCTGACCAAACCCATGGACTTTTTCTTATACTAACTTATAGTAAATTGCCTGATTTATACACATTTCTGGCCAAATACCACCTCAGTAATACGAATATGAATCCCAAATAATACCCCTTATGCTGGCAAATGTGACACAGGATTTGCAGAGGGATATCAGGATGGCAACAGTGCAGTAAACTGAACTAGTAATTTTAACACCATATTTAAAAATAAACTTGCTTTCTGTTAATACCTGTGTTTCTGTTGCAGTCCATATCATCAGTTCTAAGTAACAGAAAGGTTCCTATACCTGCTTTTAATAAACACTCAATAAAGCATGTCTTGCATACTGTAGCTTCAGTTACAAGAAGTTAAGTCTGTGAGGTAAAATTATTATAAGAAATTACTGCATAATAACTGAAGAAAAAATTCCTGGTAATTTACATTTACTTATTTATTCTTAAATTAAACACAAGCAAGAATTATAGCAGTTGTTTTTTCCTAAAACTTTGTGCAGTCCAGTAGTAGGAAAGGCTGCAAGAGCCTGGTATTTTAGTGGAATTAACAGATGTGTATTTCTCTCACTGTATGGGATAGAGATGCTGCACATCCAAGTCCAATAAAATCTATGTGTGTTGTGAATGGATCCTTTTTAAGCAAAGACACGGTTTTTCAAGTACGAAAGGATTCAACATGTCCTGATTTTGCACTTATCAAAACTTCCCCTGGAGTAAGGCTGAGGATCTGAACTAAAGAAACCCACATAAATCTAACACAGATAATACATAAAATAAATGGCTGTTAGTTGAGTACAGCCCTCCAAGATGGATTAAGGGATTTGGGCACCCAGTATCTCAGGACATCTTCTCAAACCTGAAATACACTGGTGTTCACTGTCAGTAAATCTCCTGATGGAGGTTTCTTTAAAAGCGGGAACCCTAACTGATCATTCCCTCTGGAAAACTACAGAAAAGTCACAGAAACCATTAAAAAATTATAGAAGAATAGGTTATTTACAAGTCAGCCTTTGACCAAAGGTCAGATCTCCAGGTGTTCATATGGAGTGGCGGTTCTTTAAAGTTTAGGCTAACATGTTGCTGTATTCCCAAGATTTAAATAATTTTCCTTTGGAGCAGGGAGTTAAAAACCCTTCGTACCGTATGCATATGCAGCCATCACACTGAAATCTGAATCAGAAGTGCTTGTTCTGCAAAGAACTTTTGGTATTACACACCTGGGGCATAACATACACTAAAGGCTCTGTATGATTCACCTCAACTCACTACATAACTTCGTATTTTTTTAATCTTTTCACTTAGTGAGAACAGAAGGATCACTTGTAAAGATTGCAGGGTTAATAAAAGACAGAATCTAGAAAATTATATTTTTTTGCTGTAGGAGTAAATAGCCGTTAAATCTATTTGTTTATCTCCAATTTTACACCAGCTTTGCCATGGACTAGTTCACAGATCTCTCTTGCCATAGGGACAAGTCAAAGGACCTCCAATTGTACAAACATATGTCCCAGAAATGAGTCCTAAGGGTTCCCCTTGCAAATAATGTCTTAGATCCTGTAAATGGGACTAATCAGCAAAAATGACTGATGCAGACTGTGATGGGTAAGATGTTAAACAGACCTGTGGAGAATAGGATAGGGAGTTTACCATACCATACAGACAGCTCTTATCCTTTTCCAACCTAATGCTCTTTCAGCCTCAGAAAACCCTGTCAATATACAAATCATTTTGAGCAGACGTGTACAATTTAGTGTGGTTTAGTTTTTTCATTCAGTAGTGAATATTTTTGGCAACTAATAGATTGTTCATGCAAAAGTAACTTCCAGCCTTGTAACTATCAAGTAGATAATAGAACTTTATTTTTCAATTGATGGAAAATATCCAAATAAATCAGCTTTTGTTATTAGAAGAATAAGTTATCATCTATTGAAAAGGTCATTGCACACTCCAGGTCATTCCTGATCTTCACTTCAAGTAGTTTTACCCAGCCTCAGCTCTACTATGATCAGACCACAAAGTTGACAAAAGAATGGTTATTGTCCTGCTGTCACTGTGCCCAGTGCTGCTGAGCTGCCCTGTATTAGAGCAACTTCAAGGCTGATTGTGCAGAAGTGACAAATAAATAAGTGAAGTGAAAGACCTGACATCATCATCCTGCATTTAACTCTGTTTCTAGTTATGGAAGCCATCACATAGGCTCAGTTCTAGTACAATACAGTATTGTACAAGCTGGTATAAGGAGCTTTGAGACTGTGATGCACACGGATGGGTAAATATCAGAAATCCAGAATGCTCTTGATTTCAGCCCAGGTTGTTTCTCCTGTTGCATTCTTTGCTAGTGGTGCAGAAACTATCATTCTCTTGGCAGAGTTGGGAATATTCCCCATACCTGGTAACATTGTACAAAAAGTGAGGATTGAGTAAGACAAACAAACAAACAAACAAACAAACAAACAAAAACAAGTCAGGAAAGAGTTTTTGTACCCTTTGGCATTCTATGTGAATGGGCTGCAAATTAGTTTAAAAAGAGAGCCACAAGAAAAAAGATCAAAACCTGCCACAGGATGCAATTGACTGAAATTCAGCAAGGCCCAGGAGTGGGAATGAGATAGTTGTAAACCACCTTTGCTGCTCTCTTAATTTAATGTTGATCTTGCTCCAGTTTAAATTGGAGAATCCTGATGGCTGCTCTGATTTACTGGGGTTGCCAGCTTTCTCAGGAGGTTTTCTTTTTTCTGCCTTTTGTGAAGTGAACATCACACAAGGAAGGTGTGTCCTGTCAGTCATGGCCTGGTATTTGTTTGATGCTGCCATTTACTGGAACTTACTATACTGTTTTCATATTTCACAGTTAACTTGTGACAAGGGCAATAACAATTAAATTAAAGCAAATAAACTGTCTTGCTTTAGATGTACCTTATCAATCCCAGTCCTTCCACACATCTCTTAATGATTTTGCCACCAAACTGTCAAAGACATGATTAAAAAATGGTGGCTGATAAAAGTCTTTATGCTGATGAATTTGATCCTGAGCCCTCTGTTCCTGCTGAGCACAGTTGTTAAGCAATTAATTCATAGCCATGACTGATGCCACTAGCAATTAAAACAGACTATGGCCCAAGAATTTCTGAAAATAAAAAAATACAATGTCTAGTGGTGTGTCACCACATTGTGCTGTTTTTGACCCAGTAACAATAGAAACTATATAAGTGAAATGGGTGAACAAGGGAAAGAATAACAGACATGAATTTTAAGGTTGGTCAGCACACATTTCTAGTGACATTTTTGTTATCTTTTTTTCAGATAACTTACAGTCTGACCATTTATTGTCCTGCAATACATAGACTGCTAATTTGAACACCTTTGGTGCATGCAGAGGGAATACAGCTCGGGTTTTGCTAGTGCAATCTTATACTTCTTTTTTCAGCAATCAGTCCATTATCCAGTTTCAGGATTATGCTCTAATTCAAAAAATCATTTAAGCATACAGAAGGGTATGTGGTTTCAGGAAGGTTCAAAAGACTGTGATTCTGGTGTGGTTTACAAATGTGGGTCAGGCTGTTTCATGATTAAGGGTGCTGTCAGGAGCATGCCAGATCCCAAATGCCATTGATTTGATAGTACAGTTTGAGTAGCTGGGCACCAGTATATTGTCTAGCCAGCTATCAGTCCTGGCTTTGAGACTTCCAACAGCAAGTTTTGTTGTCTGACTGGTGGCATGAAGATTGAACTGTAGAATTTACCTTTGATACTACAGGTAGTTCCCAGTTCTGGAATTTTTTTGTGTTTTATTTTTTTGTGATTCCCTCCTCCCCCACCCCCCCAGCTTCTGGATTAGCTTAAATCACAGGAGCTATTGGTTTTAAATTATTTCACAATTAGGATTGTCTGGGGAGGCAGGGTGGTGGTGTGGGAATCATTTATTTTTCATCTGGTTGTTTTCTTTTAGAGATGAAAAAAAGCACACTTATTCCATCCTCACCAAACCCTCATGAAAGGCTCTAAGAAAGTCAGTCTTCTAGAACTTCTGTTCTTGTTTCTTAAGGAAATAACTATGCTTTACAATTTTATAGCACCCTATATGTGAGGAACTCAAAAAAGGCAAAGAAAAGTAGATTCCCTGCAATTTTGACAGAAGAAACTAGAGGAATCCTCATGGGGTTCTGAGAGTTGCTGAGCAGGGATAGAAAATAAAAAGAGTGAGAAGATATGTTTTCAGGTTCTGTTTCTCAGTGAAAATAGAAGTTCTCTAGGGGACCTCTCTGAAACTTGTCACAAACCTGCGATCTAGCCATCCTAGGCTAATGACAGTCATCAATGAAACTTGATGTTCTTTCAACTGTCAGGCTGAAGAAATAGCTAAAAGCAAGACTGGAAAAATATGTTATTTCTTATTTTTGGATTTTTGACTTATTATTACCTGATGATGATAATTTCACAGAAGGTATTCGATTGATTTTGTAAGAGAATTTGCAAGGGCAACCAATCTGTCATGATTATGATAGTTTCAGGCAAGTCTATGTGGTTGCACAGAGAAATAATTTTTAGGATTCCCACCTAGATGGACAGGAAATTCAACTTCTTGGAAGTTCTAACTCAGTTTGATCTCATTACAAATGCAATGTCTACATTGACATAAAATAGCATATGAAAATATTTTCCCTTTCCTAAAATGTCTCAGCTCTTACAATAATATGTATTTCAAAGAATAAGCATTGGAAAATTGCTACTGTATTTTTTCACAACATTTCAGAGTTTATGTATGTTAAGAAGGGTTTCAGATTTTTTAAGCTTAGTGATTTTTGCCACATGTTTAATCAATTTAACTTCCTTAATTAACCATAACTTAAAAAAGTTTATCATTCCTAGAGCTATTTTATTTTAACATCACTTATTTTTAACAGTTTTCACAATTCAGAAAAGTTTGATAAGTACGATGAACATTTTAAAGCTGAACATTATTCTGAATCACCTGCTTGCAAAGTAATATTTAAACAAAAATGTGCATTTATTTTAAAAATATTGTCTTACACTCACATTTAGTGTCACGTAACAGTTAAATTAACACTTTAGGTTTTGGTTATGAGGCAATTTTTAAATTTTGAAGTTAAAAGAAACTGAAACACTATTTCAACTATTCTACAGCTTGCTGTATACAATACAAAACATACAGTTCCTTAGTACGCATCAAGCAGGCTGCACCTGCAAAATACAAAACACATACTGCTTGATTCTTCCAATGTTAACATTGTGATGACTGGTGTAGAGCTAAAGGCAAGATGTGAAATTAGACTCTATGTCTGGGTTCAGAGCCTTGCAAAAATAAGAAATTTTGTGTTTGGGACAACTGCATTCATAGTCGATGGCACTGAGGAGGTCTTTGTTCTGTCCTGTGTACCCAAGGTAATCTAAGTGCACTCTAGAATGCCACTTTTGGGGAGCCTGGCTTGTCAGGATAAGCACAGAGATCTGAAGAAGATATCTTTGATGTGATTTGGTGAGTCACCCCACTTTTTTTGTTTTGTTTATACACAGAAATGTTTGAGACCCAAGCAGGAACTCCCAGGACATTGCCTTATCAAGCACATGCACCTTCATTCTACAACATTGGAACAAAGCACTGATACAGACCTCCAGTGAGAAGTAAGGCATGCTCTCCTCAAAAGACTTCTAAATGCACACCATTCCTTTGCTGCCTTTTTTCATTCTTGCCATTTTAGTAAACTGTCCCTCTTAATTCCTTTTCCCTATTCCTGATACCAAACTCAACTACCAGTAACAACAGATTATCAGTCAGTCAGGAAAATTGGCTTTTAACTCTGCTGAAGCACCTAACCTCCTTCTCACCAATTTCTTCTGGACTTTTGAAGGTGTGAGCTGTTGTGGAATGGAAAGGTTGACATGATCCTAGGTTTTACTGGTGGTCTGTTGGAGAACATCATGCAAGTTTTCACACATGCTACATCACACTGATCAGTGTAAGGAATAGATGGTTATTTACTCCTCTATCATTGTCATCTTTTCCATTTTCCTTGCTCTAGGGTTTTACCCTTTGATGGGCTAAGATTCCTAGCCTGCTTGCATGTGTGTCGTTGATTCTTTCCATTTTTAACCTCATTGCAAGGAACATGTAGGCATGTTCCTAGAGTTATGAAAGAGGTCATCCATGCTGATACACAGGTTACTACCACACAACCAAGAAATGCAGATGTTAGTATGCCCATTATGGTGCTCCATATGTAAATGAATTAAAGTTTTTAGAACTGTCATAGCAAAATAGGTTTTGTTGGTCTCTGACCTTTATCCTAATGCAAATGATGTCCTGTTGAGTTTGGAAAGCCAGATAAAATTCAGTGGTGCCTTAGTACACGGAAATCCAAATAGCAACAGCAGGAGAAGAAGCATCAGGATTAGTACTAGTAATTAACTTGTTTCCTTTTCAGAATTTTATTTTTTTCATATTTCTTAGTGTACTGTAGGTGTAATTTCTTAATTACTGTAGGTAATTATCAAAGTGCCAGCATCATAGTGTTTTCGTCTGGCTGTGATTTGGTTGTGAAGCTGAGAGAAATTACTGCTTTGCCACCACCAGATCCTCCAGTCATAGAAGTTAAGGAGAACTTTCTGAGACACAGGCATGATGGAGAGAGAGGCAAAATATGGTGAGCAAATACTGATGCAATAGCATGCTGGAGGCTCTCACTTAGGGCTGATCAAACAAATACACATGCTGTTTTTCTATGCAGATGAGGGTTGAAATGTAACACTGAGCTTCAAAAAAGCAGTGAGATATTTTTAAGGGCAGGCAGTGCCTCTTTTCTGTGTACCAGTACTCTGGATCTGAGTACAAACCCTTCACCTCCGTAACTGCCAGCAGTAGGTTCCTGGGTGTTATTAATTCCCAGGAATTGGTAGAATACCGACAGGTGTCCTCACATTTTACTGTGATTTCTGCATATCTCTTTCACCTCTCCAGAGCTGGTATTTTAAAACGTGGTGTTTCAGAACTTGAAGTGTTATGTCACTGTTATTTCACCAGTGCTTCAGCATCATTCCTGGAATCTGTTTCATAAGGCTTGATGTTTCTGGAATTAATATGTGCAATGCAGAAGTTATAGAAAGGATTTAGATGTGCAATCAATAACAAGAAGTTCAGAACACCTTTGGATGTATACATCTGAAAGGAACCAGGAACATAATTTTCCAGTGTCATCCAGCAAATCTTTGCCCAGTGTCTTACTGGCTACGTAAATCTTCAGGAACTGAGTTCCCCTGACTAGTCACGTGTACTCCAGAAGGACCGAAATCACTCTCTTTCATCACATTTTCCAGAACACAGGACTACCTTGTGTCTGTAGTTTGACTCCCAGAGTTAGGAAATAGATGCCAAACTTTTTGAAACTGACATTGATTTAATAGAGCTAAAACATATCCAATAAACTTTGGCAAAATCAAAATCACACAGAGGTACTGTCTTTCTCAGTTACACTCAACTGTTTGGGGACTCTTTAAAAGAATGTTGTTTTTCCTTCCATCACAGACATAACATATAGCAGGTGCCTCCTGCTGAACCATTTCTACTTTGCGTTCACACACATGAGAGTCCTCTAAAACAAAGAATACCTTACCAGCAAGAGCCAATGAAAATGAAGAATTTCCCAGGCATAACAGCAAAAAGAAGAAAAATATACTAAACCCTCTTTAAAAGCCATACTGGAAATGAAAAAAAAAGCTTTAATGTGATTAAATATCTGCTAAAACAAAAGACAGAATAAAATTTTTTAGGTTCTCTGAATAGAAGAAAAAGATTGGATCAGTCAAAAATTGATGAAAGAAAGAAAGAAAGAAAGAAAGAAAGAAAGAAAGAAAGAAAGAAAGAAAGAAAGAAAGAAAGAAAGAAAGAAA
>JAWWEW010000088.1:2299547-2318413 GCA_035583185.1 Anabacerthia variegaticeps | reverse complement strand
AAGAAAGAAAGAAAGAAAGAAAGAAAGAAAGAAAGAGAAAGAAAAAAGAAAGAAAAAGAAAGAAAGGAAGGAAGAAAGAAAGGAAGAAAGAGAAGAAAGGAAGAAGAGAGGAAGAGAGGAAAGAAAGAGGGAAGAAAGGAAAGAAAGGAAAGAAAGAAGAGAAGAAAAACAAAGGACAAAAAGGAATGAAAGGAAAGGAAAAGAATATGGAAGGAATTTGGAAGGAAGGAATATAGATGGAAGGAATTCGGAAGGAATGTGAAAGGAATTGGGAAGGAAGGACTTCGAAAGGAAGGAATTTGGGAATCAGAAGCAATTCAGAAGGAAGGATGGAAGGAAGGAAGGAAGGTAGGAAGGAAGGAAGGAAGATAGGAAAGAAAGATGGAATGAAGGAAGGAAGGAAAGAAGGAAGGAAGGATTTCGGAAGGAAGAATGGAAGGGAGGAAGGAATTCTTAAGTAAATCTGAAGGAATTCGGAAGGAAGGAAGGAAAGGAGGAAGGAAGGAAAGGAGGAAGGAAGGAAGGAAGGAAGGAAGGAAGGAAGGGAGAATTAAAGAAATAAATTGAGAAAGAGAGAAAGAGAGAAAGAGAGAAAGAGGGAAGGAGAGAAATTGATTATGAGATATAGAATGATAAAGAGGGGATGAGAGGTGGAGATGAAGAGAGGATGAGAGGAAGAGATGAAGAGAGAGAGAGATAGAGAGGGAGATAAAGAGAGAAAAAGGGAAAACCAGAAAAAGAGAATTAAAGAGAGAAGGAGAGAGAGAAAATGAGAAAGAGAGAAAGAATGAAAGAAAAGAAGAAAGAAAGAAGGAAAGAAAGCAAGAAAGAATGTAAGAAAGAAAGGATGAAAGAACAAAAGAATGAAAGAACAAAAGAAAAAATAATCCTAAAATATCTTTGAAAACCCAGATGATTCCCTTACAAAGAGAAGCAAATCAGTGAAAAGCAATAATCTGATAAAGAAATATAATTATGTTACCCCAAATTAACCTGTTTATCAGATTTCTATTGCAAACTTTGCATGTGTTCTTCTCATTAGACCTCAACAGATTTTTCTCAATGTTTTACAGAATGTCTCTGAGCTAATAAGTGAAGGAATGTATTTTTCTATGGTCCAGTATTTCCTCATATTTCTGCCACAGCTTTTTAGTGCAACAGTCTACAGTTAGAACAGAGAGAGACAGAGAAGCTATTTCCTCCTTTGGAATTGTACTGGTTCCTTTCTCATTTTTAGAACTCTTTTTTAACACAAAATTTTTATGATTTCAGGTGAACAACAGTGAGCCTTTGAATGACAAAATGAACAGTCAGACCTGTAAACATGATGCATTTGACATGGAAATATATATATTTTTATTGTGTGTATACATAATATTGTATATAGTATTGTGCATATATAATAATATTATTAAGAATAATAATATGTAATAATAATAATATGAATTATTAAACATTTTGTATGTATCTACATGGTTGTTAATTCCTAGATGCTAACACACCATTTGCATTCTGGTTTTATCCACATTGAAAATGCTGTCAGGACTTCTAAGAAGGTCGATGGTTCCAGCCCTGTCTGCCTGGTGGTTTGTACAGATGATGATGTGAACGCACCCTCCCAGAGAATCAAATGTTTTGTTTTTCTTCTCCTTGGGGTGACCATTATCTCCAGCTGGTTCTCTACAGAATGAATCATTAATTAAACCCAGATTCTTTCCAGGTGGCCTGTTGTAGGCCTGTGCTTTATTCTTGCTTGTTCAGCTCCCACGAACAATATTTTGGGGGATTTCATGCAAAGTTATTTTTGTGATTTCACATTTTCTTCACTTTTCTTTCTGCCACAAGTATTCCTATAAGAGACAGAAATTGAAAGGCTCAGTTAAGAAAAACACAGCCACCTCCAAAGTGCTAAAACTGCAATAAACCCATCATCTCTAACAACAGCGGCATGAAAAGATAAAAAACAGCCTGCCAAGTATGTAGTAACCACCCATTCACTTTTAAATGCTCTCCACACTTCAATGCACGGACCTAATTACTTTTCTGCATTCCCAAATCCACTTTGCAGTGCTGCAATCAGAAACCTGGTGTTAAAATATTTTAGACTCCAAGGATCAAGACTAATTATGGGCCTAAGCTGCACCTTTTGGTTTCCTTATGAAACAGCCTTCCCCCTCCCCCATCCACTGCTTCCCCTTCCCTTCTTTTGGGATACTTTAAAGCGCACTCCACTAGAAGAAAGGCTGTCCAGTCTCAGCCGGGGGTGAAGTAAAGAGGGAATAAAACAAAAAGCTACTCAGTCTAATTCAGTAAGCTTCAATGAAGCTGGTATATTTAATGTGAGCCCAGGGTTCGCCTACAGAATTGTGATGGAATGCAATATTCTCAACAAAAAAAGATGTGATTCAAGTCGAGCAAGGCCCCATAAGGCTGTTGTTGGTGTTTAAGCAGTACACCAAGGTATTTAACTCTAAGGGTTTCTAAACATTCCAGCTGAGAATAAAACAACAGCTTTACAGTAGCTTCTTAAAGGTTTGGGGGGCTGGGAATGTTCCCTCCCCCTTGCATTGAAAAGTCAATAAACAGTAGGAAAGATCATGTCATAACAAAGATGAAACCACCTATTACAGGGTATAGTGATGGCTAATGGTATTATCAGGAGGACCAATCCCATATATTAGATGCTGTAATTGTTATAATAATATCATAGTTATAACACCCAGGCACAGGTCATTTTTCATTTTCTGCAGCATGAAGTTGCAGCTGACCATCCACCCTTCCTATGGCTGGTGCTTGCTGAAATATGGAAATATTAGGTAATGATATCAACGTTGCAGGTGGCAGCCAGCAATCCAAGCACATTTTCTGTTACACATATCTTATTTTTCATGGCATTTATCAAACCTCTAGGCCATTTTGTCTGGAGCTACAGTCGTAAAAAGCTTTCATTAGTGCTAAACCATTACCTGCATAAGTTGGCACAAGTGTTTTTCCCCTGTGAAGAACTTTTAGTTCCACTTATGAAATAGGAGTAACAACAACAACATCATAATCAACAACAATAGCAATAATAATAATAATAATAATAATAATAAAAACCCCAGACGTTTTGCTTATTGTAACACAGTTGTTGTGCCACTTTCAAGGACCTTAATAAGAAATAAACCCTAAGAAAATATTTAGTTCCCTGGTGTCTCACTCTTTTACCTTTAAGTGCTTCAGGATGGGCTCAGATGATTGTAAATCACATAGTTATGTGAACATAAATATTTTAAACCCTGGTCCAGTTTAGGTTAATCAGGATTAAATAGTCACCCCCAGCTGCTGATACAAGGGAAAGGGTTAAAACACAAGATGATCTGAGAGACGATAGTTTGCATGAAGGTTTAAGAAAAAATAATATGTGAATTGGCAGAGTGCATGCACATTGGCTTAAAACTACCACTTAATTCTCTTTGTTAGATAGGTAATTTATTCCACTCAGTAGCATCAAATATATGACAAATAGGTGACCAAAACAATAATTATTTTTGTGGAATTCAAAGCTTTGAAAGCCACAATTCATAAGAAATAAAACCAGAGTTCTTTTCATAGTATATGCTTCATCCAGAGATTGCAATAAGAACCAGGCCCTATCTCTGACCCGTTACACTTCAAGGTGAAAAAGTAGGTTAAAGAAAGTTATGGCAATAATCACAGGGCTTTTCTACATAAAACAGTCTCTGAGTGAAGGTCAAAGATCAAACACTCGGGGCACTACCTGCATCATACAAAGATCTTTTCCACAATAGAAATGAAGAGAAAGGCTGGCAGAAAAGAGCAAGAAGACTAATCAATTCTAAAGTTATTAAGAAAAAAAAGAATAAAAAAAAAAGTTGGATTTCGAATAGTCTAGATGAAAATAAAAAGAATTGTGGCCATTCTCTCCTCAATTTTTTGAAAAAAATAAGTCTGAGGATTTCCTGAACTTCACAGAGAGGTTCTACCAGGAATGAATGTTGAGTATTTCCATTTCATCTTCATCCCCACCTAGCAGCTACATTCTTTTGCACCATCTGAAGTAGTCTTTGCATTCTTTTTTGTACTAGTTTGGGCACTTTTACAGAGAACCAAAGATGTCAATGTTCTCAGGATTATATTCTTATTTTTTTGGTTGTTGTTAAGCCTTTGGATAATTTTTACACCATAGCAAGTAATATTCCCATTCTGAGCTTGTGAGAGTTATAGGAACAGATTTCACATTAAGAATCATTAAACAAAACACACTTCTCCTGCTGAACACCACTTAGACTGTTTGAGAGTTCAAAGACAGATCCCCAAAATTGCATGCAAGGGCTCTCTGAACTTTTTGCATATCCTGGGGGCATTTTGTCAAGGATTTCATAATAAAGATATTTCTTTCTTTTTCATTGAGAAGTTTGAGGTATGCATCCACTTGCCCAATTTAAATAACTCTTTATTTTAAACCAGTTTTAAGTCTCACAGGCTACATTTTAACATGTGGACAGTGTCCTGTTGACTTCACCAGTTAAAGCTTTCTTTCCTTCTTAAGGCTGGACAGATATAAAGATTTAGTTGAAAGTAGAACAAACTGCTCAGCAGTGAGCAGGATCCAGTGCCAGCAAGGCAGAAGGAACTGCTGCATGCATGCACTGCATGCATGCACAAAGAGGTTACTTGCCCAGCTCATTTGTTTTGCCTCTTGTCTTCCTTGAGTTACACTTGTCTAGGTATCTACTCATTTCCCCTGACAAATCCTTTCTTATCGTTGAGACAAAATAGACATGTTTATCTGCTCTACAAGCTGGTTGGTGGATCCTCACCCCATCCTGAAGTTTTGCTGTTAGATATAAAGTTGATATGTAAAGAAATCCCAAACAGCAAGCTCAAATAGAGCTGGTCATCAGCACGAAAGTGTGTGCTAGTATTGAAAAAGTTACCACAAACATCACATTTAAGACATAACAATGATAAACAAACAATATGCAGCATTATTTGACCTGATTTCTCAACAGATAGCAGAATGTAAAATTTAAAAAGTAAAAATGAATCATTATGTTTCTAGCATCAGAGTTGGGAGCCATTTAGTGGGAAACTTTAAAAGACATGTATAACTAATGCTTCCTATTCTCTTAGAAGGAAACAAAATAATAGGTGTATACTGTATGATTCCCCATATTTTCCCCATTTTTAATTCACTGACAAAAGCCTTCTCTCATTCTTTGCTGCTACTATGGAATAGTAAAAAATTCCTTGGATGTCTGCACATTTTATATCATATAATCTTATAATTCACTATAGGTTCAGGTCACAAAAGGCTGATTCATCTATCAGACACAGTCAGCTATCTGTTAGATACATGCTAACCCTTGTGCCCATACTGTACAGAGCAAATTTTGTAAAAACGGAAGGAAAATATGACTTGACTTTATTTTTTCTAATAGATCAGAGAGGTTGCAGGGGAGGACACAGAAACACAGGTGCATTGTTCATCTAGTGTTTATTACGTGGAGTGTAGAACTGCCTCCCCAACATATTGAGATAGACCAAGAGGATCTGAAACATGAAATGCGTTCATTTATTTTGTAGTCTTGGAAAATTGCTGTCTGAGTTTTCTTCACATTCAGGTCTTAAAGCCACCCATAATCTATGTCATCACAGATATATCTCTGATTTTCAAATTACCTTTAATGTGTTTAAGTCAAATATTTGCATTCATTGTCAGATATCAGAATTCACTTCCCTGTGATGTAACTTCAATTAGCAGTTATTGTCTGAATGACTCCTTAAAAAAAAGCCTTAATAGTCACTGTGCTGAAAGGTATAATAATGGCTACACTGGCCTATTATTTGAGATCTTAGCCAACTAGCAGAAGGTCACTGAGCCTCATCCTATTGATGTGATCTGACTGAGCATGAAGTTAAAATTATAGTCACACAATGACTGTGATGTTTTGGGGTTGCAATGTTTGCAATTAGCCACAATGTGACCTTCATGTTTCATCCCTTAAAAGCAGAGTTACATTATTGATTATTATTCCTGGCATTGCTGTAGTTTATTAGTTTTGTCAGATTTATTTTATATTCAGTTATTTGTCACACGAGGATTATGTGGCAAGTCATGGAGTATGTGACACACATTTTTTATTACAGCAGATGTTCCTAAAATAGACGTAAGCATCTCTGCAAAAAGCAGCCCCTCTGTGCCAAATTCCAGCTTGTGCTAATGTATCTCTCATCCAGTAGGATGAGAGAAAGAGTATAAAGAACCTTTATCCATTGCTGCTGCAATGACAGCTTCTGAGTTTTCAAAATGCATTACAGATTGGAGTGAGTTGCAAAGATAACAGGGATGGCAGAGGCCAATTCTTGGATTTACCCTCTCTCTACCTTGCTATATTCCAGAGCACAAGAGGTGTCACTTTTTAGTGTAATGTAATCTCTTCCTGTCTAGAACACAGGAATGTTTTGTTAAAATTAAAAAATATATTGTATAAAGTACTGTTGTCTAGTATATAAAAACTTTAGCAAGTGGCCACATTTTTTCTTCAGACTGACTCTTTTAGGATGTGTTGGAAGTATCCGACACTGTGAACTGTTATTCTCCTGCAGCCCACAAAGTCATGCAAATCCTTCAAAATTATCTTTTATTTTCCCTCTATACTGAAGATGTCACCAAAGGACCTGTAATAAGCACATACTATTTTTTTACCCTCTAAACTTAAATAAGAGAGTTAGGTAAATTTGTTTCTAAAAAGAACCTTGAGAAATTTGAGTAACAACTCTTAACGAAATTAAAAAATCACTTTAAACCATTTTAGTATTTGAATTCAACATGGATCAGTTTTTCTTACACCAGCCCTTGCCCTCCAGCTTCACCAATGATTTTTCACATGTCACACTATCAGGCACTTTGTTGAAGCCTAGTTGGTTCTGATTTGTCTCCTTTCTTTAGTCCAAATGAGTCAGTTACCTTTTCCAAAAGATCAGTCTGTTATGATCTTCCTTTTGTTACTCAAATCACACACTTAAGCGTGTTTTTCATATGATATATGATGAATCATGGTGACTGACCTCTCAAATCTATTCTGATGATTATGTCAAAATAAAAACATGTTAATATATGGTTGCTTGATGAAGCATAACTTTAGGACTGAGCAGGGATAACCTAGTTTGCTAGTAGGACTAGTACAACTGGTACAACTAGTATAACTGCTAAGACTAGTAGGCTTTGCTATAACCATTTCGGATTGGAAAGGGTGAAAATATAATTTGAACTTCAAGGAAAGTTTTAGAGATTAAGACAAACTTAGAGATTAAGACAAGATCCTGACCAAATAATTTCTCTGTCTCTCTTGTCCTGTAAGTGTGAGCAGAAACAGAAACTTTTCTCATTTTATATTCAGCTATGGTTCTGTTTTCCAAATGTTGTTACTTTAGCATGTACTGTATTTCTGGCTAGTTTTCAACATCTTCTGGGAAATGCTGTCTTCTCCCTCAGTGATATGAAAGTACTGTTCAATAGGATATATTGTGATTTTTAGGATACTTTTAGCCACAGAACATTTGGGAAATTCAGACTAACACTGTAATTTCCAGGCCTTGTCTGGAAATACTGAGAATCTCAAATCAAACCACCCACTGTCACTAACTCCAGATGGGGTATGGAAAAGTCAGAAAACTATGCACAGTAGACCAATAGCAGGTTTAAACTCCCATCCACTATCCACATTTAAGCTTTTATAAGAGTCAAGTTAATGTTTGACAAGTTTTAATTACATGGAGGGCCAGTCAGGCATAGAAGGCTGCAAAGGGAATGCAAGTGATCGTAAAATATGAAGCAAGAGGGGGAAACAGAGCAGGATGCTATACTGGATAAGTGTGGGATAAGATGTTTTACCAAGGCTCAGGGAGTGGAACAGAAGAGTTTTGTGTAATCTATTACTTCAGTACAGCATCTGTGAGTTTTAACAATTTTTAAATAGGCAAATTAGAGCTGGAAAAGAAATGACAAGCCATGTATATGACAGTAGGCTCCCTGAGAGCTGAGAGTAAACATTCTTCAAAGAGAGAGTATTCTTACCAGAGACCTCCCAGGCTGCTCTTGCAACATTACTAATCTTAGCAACTGAGGAAGGTGTCTTTAAGCTGGAAAGTCTGCCAGTGAAGCCCATGAGGTAATAAGGTAATAGGCCATGTGTTGTGTGACAAACCAGCTCAGGTGGGAAGGCAGCAATAATACAGCCCTGTTTGGCAGCATAGGGAGACAGAGAGCTTACATTTCACCTGCTGACACTTAAGCTTTTGTATCACTTTACTTGTGTTTGCCAGGATATACACAAGCCTATGTCAATTTAGATGAATATGTGTTTTCTAAAGTGAATTGTAGCATTTTTAATGAGCCTATTAAGTATTTAGTCTAAGTTCTTCAGTTACTGCTAAAGATTACAGTCCATTTCATTATTAACTAAATTATATATCTAAACTAAATTATTCATGTTAAGGTGCACTTCCCAAATCTTTCTCTGGCTTATGATATTCTTCTTTCACCTTTGCAGCAACAAGTTTCAGGCAGATACTCCAGGTACATGTACATATCACTCTGCCCTTTTGTTTCTCTTCGTCTAATTCCAGGCTTCTACTTCATTGTGTTTAGTCTGTAGGCATGTGAATAAATAATCTTCCAAGCTGGAATGTGCTTTTTAAGCTCTTTTCTAGGGATGTTTGGCCTTCTCACATTGATGACAACTTCAGCATGCACAGATTTGGTATTGCCATGCACAGACTGTTCATCTTGCAGATGCCTTTCCACAGCAACCTCTGTGAGATTAACTTTCAAACTACTTTCAGACAAATAATGAAATTCACCTTTTTCTATATCACTTGAACAACTTTTGTATGTTTGGATCTAATATCAGTTGCAGTTACTTGGCAGCTCTGAAAAAGCAGGTTAATTATGGAGCATTGAATTATTTGAATAATAAAGGCTCCAAAAAGATGCTTGTAGATAGTTTGTGAAGCCAACTGTAAAATAATTGTTATAATGAAACTTTAAATACAATGGACTATTGTGTTAAACACAACTAAGGTAGAATATTAAAAGAAACCTCCTCAGGTATGCAATGCTCTATGAAAGTTACTGCATCTGGACCCTTGTGGCTATTGACTTTGAGAGCTGAGGACAACTTTATGCAGTGTCATCACCAGTAACTCTGTGCCACTTAGATTGTTTACAGAAATTATGTTATTGCTTGTTCCAGTGATTTGCTGTAAGGAAAAACAGAACTCATCCCAAGCCCATACCACCATTCTAACTTCCATGGGAATACAATGTGGCCAGATGTTTCCAAAGACCTTTAGTAAACAACAATATTTCCCAAAGCAGGTCTACTCATCCAGGCAGAAGAAAAAAAAATGCTCCACCACATCCCACAGTGTTTTTTAATTTCCAGACACATGGAGTCCTCTCTTTTACTGCCTAAACTAACATCCATGCTAGGCTGAGTACCAATCAGCTCCACAGAAATACAGGAATCCCATGCTATCATTAGGATGTTCAAAGTCAGCCCTGCAAGTAACAGATCCTAAGGGTCCTGACTCAGAAAGATGCCCTCCTTGATCTGCTGCTTGTCAACAGAGTGGATCTCATGAGTGAAGTGGTGATGGGCAGCCACCCTGGACACAGCAACCATGAAGAGATTGCATTTACATCACAGGATGTAAAATCCCATCAAAACATCAACTCTGGATATAAGAAGAACAGAATTCAGGCTTCCCAGAGAATTAGTAGGCAAGGCCTCCAGGCAAAATATTTTTGGTAGGTTTTGGGGTCAATCAGTGACGGTCCTTTTTTAAACATCTCGCAGATGTTAGAAGTCAAGCAAGAAATACAGAAGGATGGCTTGGCTGTACAGGAATCTTCTCTTGAAGCTAAGACAAAAAAAGAATGTGTATACCCAGTGGAATCAAGGTCAAGTGACATGGGGAGACTTCAGAGATGCTATTTGCCATTGTAGAAAGAAAATTTCTATGGCAAAGCTCAGCTGGAGTTGAAAGTGGCCAGAAATGTTGGGGACAATAAAAAGAGGTTTTTTTTTTAAAAATATATTGAAGGAAATAGGCAGTGTAGATATAACATCACACTGTTATAGGATGAGAACAGTCACCTCACAAACAGGGACAGAGGCAAGGCAGAGGTGTTTAACATTCTCTTTGCCTCTGTCTTTAACATGGATTACAGACCAAGGGGGTGTCAGTACCCTGAGCTGGAGGACAGTGGCTGTGAGATTGATCAACTCCCATTCGAACCTGAAATTTTGTGGGATCTGTTGCTCCAGCTGGATCCTTACAAGTCTATGGGTCCTGATGGAATTCATCCCAGAATCCTCAAAGAGTTGGGTGATGTCATCACAAAACTTGTCTCGCTGATTTTTGAGCAGTCTTGGGAATTCTGAGAGGTTCCAGTTAATTGGAAGCTGGTGAACATTGTCCCAGTTTTTAAGAAGAGCAAAAAGCAGGACCCTAGAAACTGCAGGCCTTTCACACTTCAGTGCCTGATAAAGTTATGGAGAAGCTTGTTATGGGAAATATTGAAAAACACCAGAAAGACAACAGAGTCATTAGTGACAGCCAGCACAGCTTCATGAAAGGAAAGTCCTGCTTATCAAACCTGATTTCCTTTTAAGACAAGGCAATCCACCCAGCTGATCAAGAGTAAGCAGTTGATGATATCTTATTGGATTTCAATAAAGCTTTCAATACTGTCTCTCACAGGATCCTTCTGGACAAAATGTCCAGCACACAGCTGGATAAACACATCATGGTGTGAGTTGAGCACAGAAGGTAACAGTGAACATCAGACTGGCGACCTAGTGGGGTCACTAGTGGGGTTCTTCAGGGCTCCATCTTGGGCCCTGTGCTCTTCAACATCTTCAAAAATGACTTGGATTCAGGACTGAAAGGGATACTAAACAAGTTTGCAGATGACACAAAACTGGGAGGAGTTATTGACATTTTTGAAGGCAGGGAGGACCTGCAGAGAGACCTCAATAAATGAGACCTGGGCAATCATCAACCATATGAAGTTCAATAAGGGAAAGTGTCAGACTATACATCTGGGAAGGGACAACCCTGGACGTACATACAGACTGGGGAATAAGATGCTAGAAAGTAGTGCCATGGAAAGGGACCTGAGGGTCCTGTTTGAGGGCAAATTGAATATGAGTCAGCAGTGCCCTGGCATCCAGGATGGCTAACCATGTCCTGGGGGGCATCAGGCAAAGCATTGCCAGCTGGTCGAGGGAGGGGATTGTCTCCCTCTGCTCTACACTGGGGCAGCCTCAGCTTGAATATTGTGCAGTTTTGGCCACTGCAATATAAGAAAAATATTAAGCCATTTGAGAATGTCCAAAGAAGGGCAACAAGGAGGGTGAAGGACTTTCAGGGGAAGCTGTATGAGGAGTGGCTGAGGTCACTTGGTCTGTTCAGCCTGGAGGGGAGATTTCATTGCAGCCTACAACTTCCTCATGAGAGGAAAAGGAGTGATAGGCACTGATCTGTGTTATGTGGTGACCAGTAATAGGACCCAAGGGAATGACCTGAAGCTCTGTCAGGAGAGGTTTAGGTTGGATATTAGAAATAGGCTCTTCACCCAGAAGGTGGCGGGGCACTGGAAGAATATCTCCAGGGCAGTGGTCACAGCACCAAGTCAGATGGAGTTCAAGAAGTGTTTGGATGATACTCTCAGGCATGTGGTTTGACTCTTGGGGATGATCTTGTGCAAGGCTAAGGGTTGGACTAGATGATCCTTGTGGGTTCCTCCCAACTCAGCATATTCTATGATTCTTTTCTCATATGGCTTCTACAAGCTTTGAAAGCTGCAGTATTAAAATAGCCTTAAAAACCCAGCCTGTCCTCTGGTGACACCAAGAATCAAGAGTCAGGGTCTGTGATGTATATTTCTGTGTCATCTATGCTGATCTCGTGCACTCCAGCCATAACTGGGTGGGCTGACGATGCCCCGTGTCTTCACTGACGTGGGGTGGGAGCAGCAGAAGCAGCAGTACACCCATACCCTCAGAATAGCCTTTTCCCCGACACAATCAGTCATTGGCAGTATGTTGAGCTCCTCGTAAGCTGCTGAAAGACCCAGGTGCTCAATCAGCCTTGAATGGATGGAGAAGTTCTGCATCAATATTTTTTTCTTAATTCTTTTTTGTTTGCTTTTCTTGTTTTCCTGATTAATTATTCATGTCTCACAGTGGATGGGACAGAGCACTGGGCTTTAATTGCATTCAGTTTTTGTCTGATGGTTTGTAATAGAAAGGATGGCACTAGAGAGGTACCCTTGTTTTGGGACAATGTGTTCCAGCATGGGAGGGCAGTCACATGCACAGAGACCTCAGCAGCCTTTTCATTTGCAGGCAATTTTTCAGCTGGCTTTTAAGAAGGGAAAATATGACACCTGTTGATTCATAGTCTTATGTTTGGGTTTTTAAAATAAACCTGTTTACCTGTACACAGGGACCATTTGCAGGACAAAAACCCACCTCATATATTTCATGTGGAACCTTGAGGTCTCTCAACAAGGTAATTCTCATGTTAAGATGAGTTAATCTAGCACAAAATGCTACACCTGCTTCATTTTGTTAACAAATTGGGCTCTGCTGCTGAAGACTGCCTGACCTGACTTATCGCTTCCCCATCAGCAGAAAGACTCATATCATCATCACTGGGCCAAAGGTGAATTGCCTTGAGACAAAGTTGGAATGAATTTTTTGCAGTCCCATTTCACCAGGCATTAAAAGCACTTCATACTGAGAGAACTCCTTTAACTATCATATATATATATGCTTATAAGGACAGAGCTGATTCTCCCTGCTAGTCTGCTCCAGCTGAATGTATCAAAATAGGTAAGCTAGAGAAAAGTTGTCTCTCAAACCTTTTGTTCAATAGCACTGTCACCCAGATGAAGAAGAGATATGGAAGATCACTGAGGTGTTGATGCTCCCTATGTCTATTAGCATTTATGGAGTTACATGTGTGTAGCACACTGTTGTACATGCTAAAGCATGCAGATATTCAAATTCATATGCTGTGATGGGTTATTTGGGGAGAGCAAGAAGGGGAAGTAAGGAATTATATTCTTGTATATGGTTTCTGTTCCAGAAAAACATCCATATGTTTCTGGTCAATGTCAGTTTCCATTTGAAGAGTTGCTTTGTATTTATAGTTTTCTTAATCCCTAAAGCAAAAGATTCTAATATTAATTTAAAACCTAATAACAGTTAAAACCCCCCAATTATGATTAAAATCTACAATGAGCAAATGCTCTATCTTTGTTTATTGCACACACAAATAATCATACTTCAATTAACATGTTAGTGTCTATGATCTCCCAGATTAAGGTTGCCTTGGGAATGCTTGGTTTGGGTAGTGTAAATGTGACGTGAATTACTCTCAAGAAAATGTGTCTTACATGCTGGCTTTGAAGTAAATTATTTTCTTCTAATATACCTACACAACAGTCACAAGGAATTGCACTGCAGATTTAGTGATGTTAAGTGTCAATTATAATTTTGTGACAACCATTTTATTGGCTATGCATATTGCTCTTTGAGGACCTACTTCTCAGTATGGAAGCCACCATGTCATTAAAAACCACTGATCCTTCACTGATGACATAATTTGACTGGCAGAGAGAGGAACAGTGAGGGTTTTGCTTCCACCTGAATGAAATCTACTGTGTGTCAGAGATGCATTTGCCTTCAGATTAGAAACAGCATAAAAGACTGATGGCTGTGATTTTGTGTGATATCTTTTAAGGAGTTTTACTGGAATGGTTACTGAGCAGCTGATAGGAGTGTGACTTAATATGTTGAGCATATGTATTATGTGACCTATAAACAATTCAAATATTTTTAGCCAGTGAGTTATCAGTGAAATACTTTCAACTGAACTGAGCCACATGCTTTTTCTCCCCACCTTCCACTTTTTGCATACTCATCCATCCATCCTTTGGTCTGCAAGTCTGCCTCTGCAATAGGTTCAGAGTATTAAATTTTTGTGCTATAAAAGGAAGAAAAAATGTGTTAACATAAATCCAGTGTTTCAACAGATAAAATAAGTCATACAAACTGTGTAAAATTTAGAGTAAGAGCAGATCTGTAATCATACATTCTGAAAATTTTATAAACTGACAATTCAAGTTATGTGTTTTATGTTAATACACATAGTGGTAGCATAACAAACTGTGATTCACACATAAGGAGTAAAAAAGTTGAAGGTATTATATATGTAATATATATTTTTCATATGCATATCTTTATATATACATTATGCACTTATTCTGAGAAGAAGAAAGATTCTGAGACTTTCTTAGCAAATTTAAATCAATATATCTGCCTTTCTGTTTCCAGTATATAATTTTTTTTTTTTTTGAAGGCACTGCAAGGAACAAAGCAAAGTACCTTAAAAGAGTTTCCATAGTAATTTCACCTTATTTCTCACCTACCTGGCAGCTTTTCTTAGACATTTGGTTTCATTGAAAATGATGACAATGTTCACAAATTAGAATTGTCCGTATGGTAAGGTGTGCTCTCTCTTTTAGATTCACTTGGACAGCTTTAAGAGTAGAAAATAATTCTTTCTTTTCTTTTCTTAAGACAATCAATATTCTTGAATATGTACTTTAGCCTTTCTCTCATTTTTTCCACACTTATTCTACTCTTTTAAAAAAAAACAAAACCAAAACAACTGAACAATAAACAACATAAATTAGTCAATTTCAGTCCAGTGGCATCAATAATACTCTTGCAGAAATGCTGGTTTTGACAAATGCTTTGTGTAAGAGAAACATTCCAATGAGGGTTTAATCAGAAGTTCTAAACATTTCAGACTTTCTCAATTTTATTCTTGGAAAGAATAACCTTTCTTTGCTCTATCTTTCAAAGCTTTGAGGGAATGTTCATTTTACCCATGAGAATGTGGAGACCATTTTTACCCACTGCAAGAAAGAGGAGGGACTTAGTAAAAGAGCACTTTCCTCAAGAAAAATTCAAGCAGGTTTGGTAAAACTTCTTGCTCTTCTCAGAGTTCATCTCAGAAGAAGCCTTGAATATTTTAAATGCATCCTGTGTGATGAAATATCAGGGCTCACATACTGTCCCTTTTGAAAACATAAACAACATGTATGAAAATATAACCTTTTATGGGATAAAAGGTTTTTTTTAAGATTTTATTAGCACAATAAAGATAAAAACCTTACAACCCCCTGCCACCCCCCGTATTAACTATCTCTCCCCCCACACACACCCCATTTTGCCATGCTGTTTATGCAGTCCATTAGATGCTTGGTCAGAATTGCCCTTCATCTGATTTAGTATCATGGTTTTCTACAGCTGGGAAGGTTGAATAAGTGCCTTATCCAGAACCAACTATTTTAAATATTAAATGGAAATTCCCAAGGATTCTGAGGAACTTTGGCTTTGTTGCTAGCTATTCTGAAATTACTTTTTGAAGAATATTTTCTTTCCTGTCAGGATTGTCTTTTTTATGTCACTGCTGTGGAAGTCTGCAGCCTTATGGAAGAGCTAGATCATACCCTTTATATTCCTCTATATATCTAAAATATAGATTAGTACCTATATTTTAATACAATACATGGCATTGGTAATTTCATTTCAGCATCATTTAAAGTGTTTCTGAGGTCCTGGAATAAGGCACTGATTCCTGTATAGTTACATAGCCAAGAAAAATACTGTTAGGTCAAATTTATATAAAACAGCCACCTGAAAAAATGATGACATAACAGAAAGATGGGAAAAGAATTGAAGATAAACTGTGGTCATTAAAACAATGCAGAGCTTATGCTTAGTTGTGTAAACACAACACAAATTATGAATAGTTCTCAACTAAAAAGCAAAACATTTAAAATATACAGATATCCAACAGATTAACATGATTTGAAAAGTAACTTTATAGAGAGCTAAAATTACTAACATGGCCTTTTAAAATAAAGGTTTTTTGTTATTTTTAAGTTGTAGCTGAAATTAAGACACATGAATAGAGGACTAGATGCAAAATGCCTATGTCAGTTTTTATTATTTTAGGTCATTCTAGTCAGAAACAAATAAGAAAAGAACATAAATATTAAGATCCTAAATCAAAGCTGTGGTTTGCTGAGTCACACAGATGCTTTAATGTAAGAAAAAGATGTGCTACTAGACACAGTGAATGAGTAAGTTACTCATTAGTGCTTCTTCATGCTTTCTGAGGGTGGGCAATTTGTATAAATGTTTGAGTTGGAGACAGTGTATTTATTCAACAAACACATTTGGATTATATGTATTTGGATTATGAGAAGATTTGTTTGAATGTACCCAGTTGGTCTTTTGTGAATCTTGTGAGACGGCTGGTCTGAGAACTATCACACATTGAAGCTCCACAGTATCATCACTGGTTGAGCAAGCATTTCTCTTTATTAGTTGCCCTTACTAATACTGTAAAAAAGAAATTAAAAACTAGTACAAAGCTCCCATTATAAACCTACTGTCAGACACAAAAGAGAAAATGTGAGCTTTTCTGCCTAAGTGAATCTTATTTAATTAAAAAAGACCCCAAACAAGTAGCAAATCAAAAATATAGTGGAGAGATGGGAAGATTCTCTGACACACTTTGGTACTCAACAAACACTGAGGTAGGGTTAGAGCACACTCCCCTAACATTAAAGGAGTGTCAAGACTGTAACAAAGACAGAGTGACATTCTCTCTCATTTGCTTAGTCAATCATGCAAAGCTTTCCAGTCCATGACTTCCTCCATGAACTGTTTAGACCAGAACCTTATCCTTTCCTAGTCCTGCAAAAAGTGCTCCTGGAGCAAAGTGTTGCATGACTGTCTAAATGTGGATGCAGCTGAGTGAAGTGTCAGAAGTCTGACCATGTGGTCTCCAGTTTGCAAAACACCCTTTGCACAAAACAGTGTTTAAATTCCATGAGTGTAAGCAAAGTGCATATCTCCAGCCAACCACTGCTCATTCATAAATGCAATTTCCCCTCAGCTAAAGGGTCAGTGTAGTGAGGGAAATGCCAAGATTTGGAAATAATACAATTTTTAACCTGAAGATTTTGGAATATTTTTTGTGTTTGGACTTGATAGTAAGACAGGGAGACATTTATCCTTCTAGGAGTGCTAAAACTTGATCTTAAGAGTAAAGGATTAAGAGAAGGCCTTTTTTGGTTTGTTTTGTTTGTTTTGATGTTAACAAGGGATATAAGAATGATGTAGAAGATTATTGAAGTTGTTGATTGGTGTCATACACAAAACTAAAAAAGAGTAAGTACTAAATGTATAGTAAGAGCCAAAGATTTTGGATATGGCCTTCAGACCTTTTAATAATGTTTAATTGTCTTTTAATTAATGGTCATTTCAGAGAACATGTTGATCTAAGTTCAGAAACAACAGATGTAAAGTGGCTACAAATTATATGAGAGGGGTAGATCCTTATTTTTTAATGCATTATGTGTAAATTTTTACATATATATCTATCAGTAAACATGAGATGTTTGAGATGAAGAAGATACCACCCAAATTAAAGTAAAAGCTTAATGAAGTGACATTTGCATGTTTGTTTATTTTTTTTTAATGTTTTCATATTTGTTCTTTTCAAATGCTTCAGAAACCTGTGCCAAGTAAATGAGTTCATGAAATGGCTGTCAACATCAGGAAAACGAGGAAATAGAAAGACATGTGGTGTAGATTCTATTTCACAGGCATCAAACTTAAAATAAGAACATAGATTTTTTAAGTTTTTTTTTTTTTTGCTAGGTTCTAGTCTATGAAGTGAGAAATTCAGGACTTGCTCAGAGCAGTGTAATCTGTGAAAAATTATATTTGAATGTTTTTCTGTAATAGCCCATTTTCTAGGATGTCTTAAATCCTGTTTTTTTTTTCTAGAAAACCTTCACTTTTATTTTCTGTGTTATAAGTGAGGACAACGTTCATCACAGTCATTAGAAGGGTGCTTTTTGCATACTAATGCTGATCCTGTGTTTGTTTCACCTTCCACTGATATGTTGACAGGCACAGTCCATGAAAGTCTCTTCACATTGGCAAGCAAAATTTTTTTCCTTGACAATCCCGCATTTGCCACATTTTTCTGTGTCTTCTCTGTTACAACACCTCTCACTCCAGTAGGTTCTAAAACACTGATGTACAAATGACTGCATTTCTGCTAATGGTGGCGTGGGTATTTTAATTCACTCTCACAACAACCCTGACAAGGTAACTTTGTTCTTTAATGGTTTTAATTGTGCACACACTGGTTGTTACAGTAGGACTTTTTGTGAGCATCTGACCATTTATTTGTTTACTGTTTGTTTGTTTTCCCAAACAGAAAGAATCTGAACTCTTTCCTGTGAGAAAATTCGCATAAAGACTTGGCACATGCCTTGACTTTATAAAGGCCTAAGAAACCTTAAAGGGGCATGACATTTCAACAGCATCTCTTTCAATTTGTGCAAGTCGTGTACTTCAGAAAACAGTAGAATTGTATGATAACAGGGCAAATAAGAACTTTTGTTCAACTCTATCTAAAAAGGAGGGTGAAAAAAAGGACAAATATACTATAATAGTGTGATGTGTTGAAAACTGGCCAAATGCCAAGAGCCAAAGGGCCCAGGACAGAGGCCTCAAAGGCCCCTTCCAGCCACAGGGGAAGAAAGGGAGAAGGGGGGGGAAACCCACAAAACTAAACTTCAGTAGAACTAAACCAGTTTATATATACTTACATATATATACATGTATATACAGAGGAGAAAAGAGAAAGAAAACAAGTATTCACTTCCCTCTCACCAAAACACCTGCCAT
>JAWWEW010000088.1:2289376-2299447 GCA_035583185.1 Anabacerthia variegaticeps | reverse complement strand
ACCAGCAGACCCACACCTACAGCCCACTCCCACCACAGAGTGACCACAGGGAGCTCCTCTGCCCTCCAACACCGCTGCAAGAAGGACTGCCCCCTGAGTTCCGACTCCCCGTCTTTATATCTTTGCTTACGTAAAGAAATGAGATGGAATACTTCCTTAGTTATGACCCAGTTACCAGGAAAGGCCTGAACCAAAACCACTACAAATATTTAAGTTCTATGAAAGGGAAGAACAATCTCCTGAAAATGAAGGTTGAACTTTTGTTAAAGCTATGCCTGAAATTAGTCTTTTCAGTCTTTAGGAGAGTTGTTTTTCCAAGTTTCTATACTTGCCCAAGTGCCACAGATCAGGCACGTAGGACAGAAGTCCTGCACCAGCAATAGAAGCCTAGTGTGAGACCCAACTATTTGAGCAGTAATCAGCAAATAATAATTTCAAGTACCCCATCCAGTTGTATATGTACATGTATATGTATGATCTGTAGACTTCTATTAGTAGACTGGAGCTGTCCAGGAAAAATCAGTGAACTACAAACATGCTGGTATTAGTAATAGTGTTGATTATGAAAAAGTGACAAGGATAGGAAGGATGAGGGAGTTTTTGGTAAGATTGGTGTTCAGGTCAACTCATAATCATTAATTGACAGTGTACATAGAACTAAGAAAAGAGCTGTAAGACAAGGAGGACCTCTGTGTTGCCTTTTGAAGATTAGCAGTGGTAATTTTAGCATACTCCCTTTACAAAGCAGCTGAAAATGCCCAATCTATCTTTTAGTAGTCCAGCTCTGAAAGGTGGCCTTCCCTGCAGTACAGATATTGGTGAATGCTGTTGATTTGCTTTAACATGAAGTTAGTGTTCTCAGCTCAAGCTCCTCAAAAAGGTGAGTTAACTTGGGACTGCTGTAGTGAATCTGGATTAATTCATCTATCTTATGCTTCTGGCTAAAATACAGGGAACTGCTTCTTGTTCCCAGCCAATAACCACCTGAGTGGAGTGATACTTGTAGATACACAAATATTTATCCATGCCTTGGCTGTCACAGCATGTAAACCATGAAGCATTCCACTCTATGCATGCTGTAGAAATAATCTTAATTACAATCTGTTTTGCAAAGACTTCTTTAATTATGCTTAGAAGATCCAGCTAGGAATAATAACTTGTCATAACAAAATAGCAACACTTTTTAAATAATGTACCAAAGAAAATGTATATATTTTGTAAACTTGTTAATATTAGGCACATCCTCTGGACCAGAGCAGATGATCTTGGGCCAGGAATATGGGTTGTAAAAGGGAAGAAGTCCTGGAATGGAAAATCCTCTAGAAAAAAGCTGTAGCTCTTACAGTAAACCCCTTCCTTGAATTCCATCTCCAAAGAGAAACTGTCATGGATTTGTGGAGCAAGCTTCAGTATTTCTAGCCCTTATCAGTAGGCTAGAAATCCTATTAAATGTTTCAGAAACAGAACTAGTTTATTTCAAGAAAGAGCTTATTGAACATACTAATGAACCAAGGCTGGTGTGAGTCTCCAGTGCATCTGTTTGCTAATTTTAGATTATAACTCATAGATAAAGCATGGACTAACGCAAAGTTTAGAAACACCAAAAGGAATGATTTCTATCAGCATGCCATAGACATACAGACCTTAGTCTGAAACAGTGGGCAAAATTTCCCAGTTTTTTTCAGATACTACTTCCCAGTGTAACTCATCCTTTCCTAAAAGTCAGTATTCAACAATTACATAAAATTACCATATCCCTTTAAAAGCCTTTTGTCAAAATAAAGACTATTTCAACAACTATATGCATGTGTATGTACATTTATTAAAGTAATTAAAATTCCTTGGGATTAACAGAACAAAATGTTTAAGTCTACAGGTGAACAAGGCTGTCAATTTTTATATTTTTCTAAACAAAGGGTTTATGTGAGGATATTTCTCTGAAAGTAGTTTTGGACATGTTACCTGTATTTTAATAGTAATTCACTTTGCATCAGGTGTGATATGCTCTTTTCTGATGAAACTTGGAAGTTTTCTTTTGAAAAATGTTGTGTCTTATAGATAGCATGAACTAAGCAATTTTAGCTATGGCAGTGCAATAAAATACATTCCTACCATGGATTCATTGAAAGTGCAAGGACAAATACTAACCTTGGTAGGTCTATTATAGCACTTTCTTAAAGGAAAAAAAAAAAAGTAGAAAGGAAGAAAAGGGATTTATATTTGAACTGTCTCTATATCTTCATATGAGAAAAAAAAATTATAAACCTAGGTGGATAAAGGTTTAGGAGTTGGATACTGTTAATACATTTAAAAATCTTTTAGAAACAAAATATCAAACTAAGTTACAGTTTGCACAAATTCCAGAACTTTCTTGCTCATTTTTAGTAATAAAATCATACATATTGTATCTATATGTTTAGGCATAGATTCAGTTTGTTTTAATATGTACAATAAGAACATAATTGACTATATCAAATGTAATGCAGAAAATCTTTGCCTTCCTATAGAAATGACATAAATGCAAATCTCATTCACTGTAAGCAAACAAGAAACCTATTGAAACTCATGAGACTATTCCCAGAAGAAATGCAAAAAGGATTTGAGCCCAGGCACATCATTTATAATGAGTTGAATCCTGCCTATACAGGCGTAAAAAGCAAACAGGTACACTCAAATATACACATCTGTTCTATATTTCACACCTCCTCCATGTGATATTGGAATTATTGTTTACTATTTAAGGGCTTTTTGGGGAAGGGAGTGTGAGAAAAAAAATTAATAAGTGTTTTCATGTTGAGCCAGGGAACCTGGCATCCTGTCATTGAAAGGAAGCTGTAAAGTTCCCATGGGCCCTGCCCACTGGAATTTGTCAAGTGCTAAAAGCCTATGGACTATGGGTTTAGATTTGTTTTCTTCAGCTCCAACTTCCAATTGATCCCACTTTTATAACTGATGTGCAGCATTTAGAACCTGGCACAGAGCCAATGATATCATTAATCCTCTATGCTAGCTCTAGCAGAGGGAAGTTCTAGGCTAGGAGTTGTCTTCATGTCAGCACAACTTCTTAAATACCCACAAGATGAAAAAAAGGAAAATAAATGAATTATTCAGGAGTAAGTTTGGTAATCAAAGACCAAGAGCTTTTATTAAAACAAGAACAAAGCTCTTGTCATCAATTAAAGCACTTTTGTCTTTATATAAATGCTTAACAAAAGAAATGAAGCTGTTTCCAGTCCCTGAAATGCACTGGGGATACCATGAGGAGTATGCTGAGCGTTCAGCCCTGAGTGTTGCTCTGTGTGGGTCAACAAGCTTGCCCAAACAGGAACTGTCCAGTCCCATCTCAGCATCTGATTTCAGTACTTGTTCATTACTTCAAACTCCGTTTTGGCACCAGAACAGTCACTTACCCCAAAAATTTGGTCCCGCTTTTCCCTTACCCTGAGGACAATGAACAAAATCATCATTCCCAAAAAAAAAAAAAAAAAAAAAAAAAAAAAAAAAAAAAGTGCAAACTAAGACACTGTCTCCTGCTCACAGCTTATTTTCTTAATGTGAGTTAAGACCTTTGCATTATGTTGGGTGCATTTTACATTTTTAGGGAAAAAATCACAATGCCTTGTTTATTTGCTGCATTTTCTATGTATATGTGCTTGAGAATATAAGAAATAATGGGCTAGTTTATCACTATATGTGAATTTCAGAGACTGCACTGAATTATTGGTTTCTGAAGGAAATAATATTATCAGGTCACCATAATTCTAAGCAGTGTTAATTTTAGTAGATAGTTTTTGAAAAGTGCTTCTTATGGGGAAAATAACCTAAAAACCAAAACAATCCTGAAAAAAAAAAACCAAACCAAAATCCCTGAAACAGTGTTGACTGAAAAAAATGTTTATGTTTATATCAACCCCCTCATCTAAATTATTAGACACATCACTGCTTAAAATGCAATCATCTGACAAAAGTAGTTCTAATTATTACCCCCTTGGGCTAACATTTTTCAGAGTGACTTGCTAAAGTGCACTCCAGCTCATAATTTTTGTCTCTGACAGTGGAAGACATAACCTAGTTTCTTCTAATGCAAAAGTCTCTAATCTAGAGGGCAAGACCCTTTTCCATATAACACTAAAAGGAGAAAATGCAATTTGAGCACAAGGAAATTGCCCACACAGTTTGATAGTTCTACTATTCTCATTTTTTTTACCCAAGATTAAATGTCTTGTTTTATTTTATGCTAAATTATGACCCAACTTAGACTTGTATATATTCTTCATAATATTCTGGGAGTTTTATACTGTAAAAATAAACAGATTTAGAAATGTCATCTAGCTTTCTTATTCACATTTTAGCCATCAAAATTTCCAGATTTCCTCATAGGGTTTAAGCATATTTTTTTCTTAATGGATTGTCTTTGCTTCAGCAAGTGACGTTTGAAAACAATAAGCTTCATTCACCTCTGGGTTAATCCAGTTGTGCATCAACACAGTGTGATTGATTTCATATTGGTGTAATGCAGTAGTGAATCAGGCTCCAAGATTTGAAAACAGAGCACTACATTAACATCTACATTTGTATCCTGACACACTGGGGAGCAGATTTTCAGATGGGTCATCCCAATGTTGTTTCCTTACAGTACATTTTTCAGCACCAAAAGCAAAATAATAATAATTAAAAAAGTCACAATTGTCTGCTCATGAACACCACAGGGAATGAAAATTAGACAGTCTCTTGGATACTGAACTTCCTGAATTATACATGCACCTACCTGAATTATACATGCAATTGAGTAGTTAGATGCTTAACTACCAATATTTGCAATAGAGGGTACCTGTCAAAATCTGGGCCTCGATGTACAAACTCAATTGCTAACAGCCTCTCAGCTGTGATGAGCAGATTTACTGGTGTGCACAGAGGGGACTGCCTCACTCCAATTAGCACCACCCAAATAGTATAGCCTTCCCTCCCCCCTGACATCAGGACACTGCTGCGTCTGTCCCTGGCTGAGTGTGACCAGGAGGATTCATGTTAATGTTAAGAGAATTGAATTAAGCTTTTTTTTTATTATTTTTTTCCAGTTCATATAGGCAGTGGCTGAATAATAAATTGCCCTCAATCTGATAAAGGCAAAAATGCTGAAGAGTTTCGAAGAAGTGAGTCAGGAATGCTGGAAGAGATGCTCTTTGTGCTGGATTTTTATTAACAATGTTATTTCTCCCAGCCTAAGAACCACCTTTTCCTTTGTAGCCTGACAGCTGCTGTTTAACATCTTTTTTTTCCAGCTGGCAGGGCAGCAGGGTAGGCATGTTTGTGGTTAGTATGCACTGCTTTTATGAGCAGTGGGTGCACTGCTTCCCTCCTGAAAATGCACATCACCCTCACAACTCATGCATCTTCCATCATTTTGAAGAGTATCTAGAAATATCAGTGGCAAAAGTACAGTCCAAACCAAAGGGAACCAAAGCTATTTTCTGTTAAAACTCTTATGGCTACAATGTTTGTTACCTTGCATTATTTTTTAAGTAGGACTCCATTTTATTTATTTATTTTTAATATCAATTCTTGGCAGTTTCAAGTGAATTACAATACTTTGTGCTAGTGACTCAGTACTGCATGAATGGTCTCTTTTGCCATTTTTTAAGGACAGAGAATGACTGAATGTGAGCAGGGCAAGCAGGGGCCCAAGGCCATAATAACCAGAAATCCTAAATTTGGGAAAATCATTTGGGTTCAGACTTTGGGCAGAGACTTTTGTTGTTGTTGTTGGTTTTTTTTGGTTTGTGGGGTTTTTTTGTGTTTTTGTTGTTGTTGCTGTTTTGTTGTTGTTTTGGTTGTTGTTTTTTTTTTACACATTCTTGCGTGTGCATGCATATCTATTTGCAGGATCTTGTCCTGCACTTGCATAGAAGATAACAGTATTCTTTAGCATCCATGCTGCAGGCTGAAATTACAAATGCAACAACAGCTCTGGAGCGTGACTTTGGTAGACTGGCTAGGGCTTCACAGGATGTGGTACATGGTATAGGAGTTACTGCATTGGACCATAAAATGTAGGCTACTTGGTGGGTAGATTCTTGCCTAAATGAGTTTACCCTTTGCAATCAGAAGAGGCAGATGAGATGTTGGGTACTGAAGTACAAGCCTGGGTTTAGTTTAACTGTGCAATCACAGTAAAATGGCATGACCCCAGATATTGTACATTATTAGAAAGTTTCCTTGTATTTGCATAGTTAGTGAGGCAAACAGGGAGATACAAAGCAAACTATTTATTTTCTACCATCAAGTATCTCATCATTAGCAATTAATCTCTAAATTACCTTGTTTTCTAACTTTTTTTCCTGCCTTGAGGCCTTGAGCTCATAAAGCATCTAGAGAATCCCTAAGGGATTTCCAAGAAAACTTCTATTCTGAAACAAAACCATCAGTTTTAAACATACCTTATAATACTGCAATCAGACATACCAGTGTTTACTTCTGGCCATGGTGGACCCCTACAAAGGTCAAAGAGTTGTTGATGTCACCCTGAACCATCAGTCCTCAGGCATCCTACTGAGAGATCTGCTTGTCAGCCTGCCCAGGGGCAGGAGAAGCCCAGGTCCTCTCAGATGCTGTAGAAGACACATGATTAATAGCTTTTTGTCAGTGTTGATGAGTGAGATTATAGTCAATCAGAAAGGCTTAACACCCATTCACCAAGACATCTGTCCTCTGGTAGCTGGGTTTCATAATGGTCCATCATTTGATATAGATTAACTGATGGCTTGCCCTTCAATGTGGCATAAATACTGAAAGATCTTTCACAGCACTGGTGTTTAAATTCAGACTGACAAATGAGCTGTAACCACTACAGGTTCCCTAAGGGAATAATTCTACAACAGCTCTTATTCAGCCAATGAATTGGCAAGGCAAGAGTTTTCTGTGGGCAAGTCTCTCAAATAACCCTTTCTGAAACCAAGCCCTAAGCGGCAAAGGGCTGAAACATGCCCAGACTGCTGGGTAGAGCTACTGAACTAGGCTCATCAGCTTAACCACCAGCACTGACAGATGTGAAGAAGACCTGGAGGAAATCTCAGAGGTAAAGGGGTAATGCAAATGCTGTAATGCAGAACACAGTATGGAACACATTAAGGAATGCACATAAAGAGGAAGACATTCATAATCAGCAAACTTAATGCTTGAGGGGATTTCTGCTGGTATTTGGAAAGGGCAGTGAACAGCATTTGAACCTTTGTGAGGTTAACACCATTCTTTTGCAAAGAGTGCCTACAGCCAGGAAGTTATATTCCTTTCACCTGATGTTCCTCAGTTTGGGCACTATCACACACTCTCATTTTGTCCCAGGCTCTTCTCACTCCCCAGTCCCACATGACAAATGGTGCTGGTCTTCCTGAAGACATGTTATTTGAAGTTTGGTACTTCTCCAATATGAGGTTGTATCCCTCATGGAGGAGCACAGCTGAACAGCCTAGATTTAAGCTCCATGTAAATAATTCATAAGAAGGGGAAGATCTTGGCAAATATCCAGTATTTTATAAGAAAGAAGCACATTTCTCAGGACAGTGAAAAAACTCAGTTGCTTTTCCTTTTGTCTTTGTGAGAGTTGTGTAGACCATAAAGAAAGAAACCTTTATAATCATTTGGGCTACAAGTGGTTTGATAGAGTAGTTGGGATGATGAACCGTTTTTGAACCAAACCCCAATGATATACTGTTTAATGATTGTAGAGGGGAGAAGTGTGAAAAGGAGAACCTACTGAAGTCAGTGAGAGACCTCCAGTTCACTTCACTGAAGCCTGGATTTCTTCCCAAGTCTGCTGCAGACAACAATGCTGATGAACATCTAAAATACATTGTAGTATTATGTCATTGTTTACTGTTGGAAGAGGGTATGTCTTTGCCTTGGGAGTAATTCACTGTATCACCTAAACAATTTAATGATCTAAGTTTTTCATGTGTACTGGCAAAAAGCAGATCCAGATATTTGAAAAGGAAAAACAATCTTATTACATTTGAACACCTACTAGAGAATACAAAATCCATCTATTTTTCTAGGGAGTTCTTAATTTCAGCTCCACTGTTTCTGATCTATAACCATGGCTTAGTATTTTTCAGCCTGCTAGGTAATGAATTTCACTGTCACAAATTATCATATTTTGGACTAGGAAACTGTAAGGAACTGAAAGAGGAAAGCAGTAACAGTATATAAGCACAGTACTGTAAAATTATCATACATCTGCAGGAAAGGAACTGATTTGATTGCCCTTCTTTTAACCACTTATCTGCTTTCCTTAAAAATAAATTACATGCATGCAGCAAAAAACCCCATGCTTCTTTCATTTAGGTATTTGCTGTCCACATTCTCTTGAAGGAACTGAAAACACTCAGGAAGACATGCCACAAACATGTGTGTTAACTCTGACTCCCTCCAAAAGCAAGCAGAAACAAAACAAAGGGACAGCCCATGCCTAGTTAAGAAGGGTATGATATAAACTTCTACTGACCTACATAATCCTTATTTAGGAATGCAATGTAAACAGATTTATAACATCACACTTGCTTACTTGAGTACACACCACATGAAGCAATTCAGAGTGGTTTTGCAGATCAATCTCACACACTGCAAATTTTTTTGAGCAGTCCGAACATCCCCATTAAACAAACTCAAACAGGATTCCGAAAGTGCAGGGCTCCAACACTTTCCCCCAAGATCAGAGGACTGCTGAACATTTTCATTCAATTTAAACACAGTAAATGGCAGTTAGTATACCCTCCCCTAATGGGCACCCCCACTGAGGACATTGTTTGAGCACCACCATGGACACATCCCCAGTGCAGCTGGATATGTAAACAAGGACATAATCCATCTGAAAGAATGCTCAGAGTTTGGCAGAGCTAGCAGTATTGTTAATGTATTATGGCAAACCAGTGCATGATGCCAAAGCAATAACAAAGACATAATTTTAAAGTTTATTTGCAAGCCCATATTAATCAAAAAATCTTCCCTAAATTACTTCTGAAGGAAGGACCTTCCAGAAAGTCACCATTTGGAGGGGAAGGCTTCCAGATTACTGTTTTTCCTTATCTGTAGGCTGTTCTTCAGAATAAATCACAATTTAGTCCAAGTTCATTTGAGACAGAAAACCCATTGCTTTTATAGAATATAAAGGGACTTTCTGGGTTTTTGTTTGGAATTCTCTCTATTTCTTTCATGGTCAATCAGCCTTTGGGTTGCAGTTCTTCACTAGGTTGGAAATAGTAAATGTGCTGTAACTTGGCTTACTAGCAGTAAATTCAAAACAATAGCAGTTATAAATTCAGTATAATCATCATGAGCAGGCACAGGCCAATATATCCAAGTTAGGAATTCCAAGAAAAGAAAGTAGATCATCAATTTTTCCAGCTTTATTTGTTGATAGTCTGGATTTTTAAAGTTTTCCTAACATTTTTGGTACAGTCACAAAAAATGGCACAACAATATGACAGGATGCGATGACATTTCAAAAATCAGATTTCCATGAGCCTTCAGTCTGACAGAATCAACAATCTGAGGTAAAACTATGCCCAGAGGTAGATATTGGCAAGATTTGTTACAGGTATTATGAATCAACAACAAATTCTAATTTTTTTTTTAATAAAGATCTCAGAAATTAAGGAAGAAACTGTTCTAGATGTGTTTCATAAGAAAGAAGGCCAGAACAAAACAGGGAAAAAGATGGCTGGTTAATTTATCATTGCACATCTTCATTCTAATCAATATTCACAGCTTTTACACTGAAGTAGGCATTGTCTTAATTGGTGTTAGTTTTTTAATTTTTTTTTTTACAGTTGTGCCATATGTGCAGTATATTTTGGTGGAATTTCATATATATATATATGTAGTGTATATATATATATGTATATATATATATATAGTGCATATATATATGTAGTGTATGTATATGGAATTATGTATTCATTGTGCTGTGTTCAGGTCCACCTAAAAATCTTTGTTAGACTTACTTTTGTGAGTAAGATTTTGGCCATTTGCAATGCTGCTACACTGGACACTGTTACAGCCATTTCACCAGGATAT
>JAWWEW010000088.1:2253097-2285031 GCA_035583185.1 Anabacerthia variegaticeps | reverse complement strand
CCTCTTTTTTTTTAATTTACTTTCTCCCCCCTGCCCCCACCCCCCTGAAACTGCATGCCAGAAACAAGAATTTAAAACTTCTATGTCTGTTTTCTGTACAAGCAGTGGTAGGCTAACACATGACAATTAGAACTATACCAAATTTCTGAAATAGCAGATGCCTTTTATTGATGTTCACTTTATGTTAGTACCACAGAAGTGAAAAAGTTAAATAATTTTGTCTTCTGTTGAAACAATGTATAACTTCATTATTACACATGGCTTACATGCATACTATTTGAAGATACAGTGATTTATACAGCTGGTTAATTATACAATCTTGAGGTATAAATTTATATAGTAGGAGTTTTAGTACATTTATGCTGCACAGTAAAATGTATTTAAAAAGTAACTTGTGCAATATATTCGACAGTCTTGCTCAACACATACACAGAAGTTTAAGGACTGATCCAGATCTTCTGTTCTGAACTTCAAAAATAAGTGAAAAAATAAGACATTTGCAAAACCCCTAAGTTCCTCTACAGGGCACTTATATTGTGAAACATTTTAGTTCTGTATGAAAAATAGACTTTGGAGGGGCCCACACTACCTGAAATTAATGCTAAAATCTGAGATTGTCTATGCAATGATTATGTGCAACAAAGGGAGCAGTACAGGAGAACAACTCGGTCTTTGTGTTTGAAAACCAAGGGACTGTTAACTCAGGTACATAATTATTGCCTGAGTTGACCACTTCAACAATTCAACTCTTTCTCTCAAGTTTCCTGAAAAAGCCCTGTGTATTGATATCTTCTGGTGTAATGATGGCCAATTTTTAGATAACTGTAGTGGTTTGGCCCTTGCTGAACACCTGGTGTCCAGCAGAAGTGCTTCAGGGTCTTTCCCTCCCATCCTTTCGCCTTCCAGAGGGAAAGGTAAAAAATCAGCTAGGACTTTATGACTAGAGATAACAGCCAGAAAAGGAGCTTTGAATAATTACTATGGGCAAAGCAGAACTTAGAATAATGCTTAAATTTATTACTAACAAACTGGGCAAAGCAGAACTTAGAATAATGCTTAAATTTATTACTAACAAACTAAGAACTAGAAATAAAAATAAAACCAGTTTTAGAAACACTTTTCCACCACCCTTCAGTCTTCCCATGCTCCCCTCCTTCTCCCAATGGTGCGGAGGACAGGGAATGGAAGGTTTGTAGTCAGTTGTTGCTTTCAGCTGTTTGCATATGTAACTCCAAGACTTAAGCAGCAGTTCTTCCAAATGTGCTGTCTCAGGGATTTTCTGTGGACTTGGGGGGACAGCCTGTTTCACCACGGTCTTCACCACGGCTACAGGGGATCATAACTCTGAGTCATTTCCCTGTTCCCATGGGGTCCCTCCTACGAGAGAGGTCCTCTGCTCTCTTGTGGGTCATTCCATGGGGTGCAGTGTCCTATGGATAAGCTGGCTGTACCTTCTTAGCATGGGTTTCTCTCTCCAGGGGCCATGGCCACAAATCTCTTGCAGGACTTCACTTCATCTTGGGGTCTCCCACGAGGTGACAGCCTCCTTCATGCTCCAGCAGGGGGGTATTTGCACTCCAATGGCCTCCCATGGGCTTTGAGGACACAGCTCATAAGCATCATGGTCATCACCAGGGTCATCAGGGAAATCGTAACTTTCCATGTGGTCCCCCCTCCTGCTTTTCCTCGTACACTGACCTTGATGTCTGTGTTGTTAATCCATGGCTGCAAATTTCCAGCTGTGCAACAATTCTTCCATTCTCAAATATGTTTTTCACACAGAGGCATACCTTAATGATTCAAAAGCAGGAAGTTTTCCTTGGAGCTAGCCATCATTGGCTCTGCTCCACAGGACAGGGGAAAACTTTCAGCAACTTCTAACAGAAGCCACTCTTCCTCTTATCAAAACAACCTGATCAGAGAAACCCATGACAATAACCTACATTTCAATAAGTACTACTTTAAAAATTGTATGGGTTTACGGCAGCTGAATTAATTTAAAAACCTAATTTAATGTAGTTTACACATACTCTGTATGGTTCTAATCTGAAAAAATCTCTAGAGTAACCATTTTAAAAGGTCAACAAATTCTTGCAATCATTTGAGTCAAGCTGGTGCAAGTCTGGTAGTTAACTGCCTGTCAGCTCTCACCAAACATGAGAGCTCTATTACATGTTTCAGACTGTGCAGACCTGGCAAACAGATTCTGCAAATCCTAGTTGAGACAGAAAAAAATCCCACACTTACAAAGATTAAGTCTTCATCCTCTTGAAAGTCGTATTGAGAATGCTCTAGCCTTTGTTCTTCTAGATTGACAAATCATGACTAATTGACAAAAGTGCATTCTAGAAATTTAGGTGCCGTTAGACTAGAATTTTCATACTTGTAACCTCCTCATTAAAATTGTTGTCTGACTTTTCTAAACACAAATATATGCAAGCTGTAATAAACTGTTTAAAGAGAGGACTAAGAAACAGCTTACTAGTACACAAGAAATACCTAGAGAAAAAAAGAAGGAAAAAATTCAAAAAATATATTTATTCATAAGATAAGGAATTTATATGAAAATAGAAACCAAACAAAATTCTAAAATATTCAGTTTGTTCTGTCTCTTTCTTCTTTTTAGGCTACAGTCATGGCATGTGATGGGTTACAATTTAGAGACAACAAAGTTGACAGTTTTAGGGGGCATTCCCAATTTTTCGTTCTTTGCATGTACAATGACTGGCATATGAGGACCCTGATGCTGCAACGGTCTTCTGAAAACAGTGGAGGATGACAACAAATGCAATTGGCTATATTATTGGCATTTGTTGTGTATGCACTAGGTGGGAAACAACAGAAAACCGAGCAGATTGGAAAGTTCATCATTTCCACTTTTTAAATTAGCATCTTTCCATACTGAAGATATGTGGGCACAAACAAACTTGACAGTTTAAATAACCATTGTTCTGACTCTTTAGCCTGAAACAATAGGCTATAGCCTTAACCTTTGATATCTGATACATAAATAACTTGGGAGTTCTTTCCTTCTAAAAGAGGTACTAATTTACATTTCTTCCAGAAGCTTATCATTCATGTTTCCCAGTTAAAGGGTCTTAGAGCTGCCATATTGCTATATTTCTCAAAGACAAAAGTTAAAACTTTTTAAAATAAATATTGAGTAGATAGCATAATCATCATTCACTATTCTTAAGAGTCATAAATATTGACTTCACAAATTAAATAGAGCCATTAATATGAACAGCATCATCATATAGAGAAACCTTTTGATGACACCCAAAATATTTGCAAATAAACAGAAGAAAGAATGATAAAATAAAGAGAGAAAATAAGAAAGAAATTATGTATGGAGAGTTAAATAAATTGTTGAGTTTTTGTTTTAAGTAATCCACAGTACTGTAATTAGTTTCATTCTTTCCTTCAGTCTTTTTTATGTGAAGATATCTAGGTGGATTAAAGTAAAATTATGAACACTTTTGTACTAAAGACAGAGTCAGCATCCAGTTTAAACTCCTCCTTTTTTTCTCTGTTAACTCCTCCCTCTCCTCTCTCCTTACCTATGAAGGTTATGGTAAGATTTCCACATGAAGTCATAGGTAGGAAACAAGAATTTTATGTAAACTTGTGACAAATTGAAAAAAAAACTGCAACATAGCGGCTTCACACTGCAAGAGACAAAACTGTGTTAGCCAAAGTTGGAAATTTTATGGAGCCTTTCCTATTATAAATATATATATATATACAGTATATAACTTTATTTCTACTATTTTTATGTCCCTTTCAGACTACACTGTTTACTGTGCCTCTGTATACATTGATTTTATCTGGGTGTGTAAGTTTCAAGGGAACCAAAACACTCCCTGCAAGGCCAAAATCTGTTGCTTCCTAATACATTTCATAGTTGCTCAAGTGCAATTTTATTGAATTAATTATGGTCAATGAGGCCATAGCACTAGGTCTTTCAGGCTTTTTTGTTTGTTTGGTTGGTTGGTTTTTTGTTTGTTTGGTTGGGTTTTTTTCCCCTTTTTTCCCCTTCAACCTGCTGTATTTTAATGTCATTGCCTTGCTTCACATGCAAGTCTACCATTCAGGCATTCAGGCATTAGCATTTTTTCCATATGGGAGGTAACACTGCAACCCAGGCTGCCTCTCACTTTTACATGTGTTATAGATGAAGCATGTGTCAAAGCTGCTCAGTCTCCATTGCCTCTGATCTGTATTTGAGAGATAGCACAACATACTAGAGAGTATACAACAATTTGTCCACAGACTTTCCCATCTTCCTTGATAGAGTAATGCAACTTCAGAAGACAAACCACAATGAAAAGAAAAGATAGGTGCTTCATGCCAGTTGGATGCTTCATGGCTGAATATTGTTTCTGTAAGAGAGGCCTGTTTCTAGTCAGGTCTTGTTATGTATGCATACCTTCACATTATTTGACCTTTTGGTAAATTCTTGACACCATGCAGCATTAAGTTGTTTTTGTTGTTTCGTTGTTGTTTGTGTTTTTATTGGTTTTTGGGGCTTGTTTTTGGGTTTTATGATTTTTTGTTTGTTTTGTTTTGTTTTTCTTTCAGAAACAAAGCTCTTTTTTTTTTTTTTTTTTTCTGAAGAAGTGTCATGTATCTGAACCTTCTTCCTATTTCAGAGCAAGGAGTAGAAGAAAGTCTCAAACTCTTAGTTTTTGTGGCAAATAAGATCCACATATGTTGTAAAACACTTGGTCAGCATAGAATAATATTTGGTAAAGATTCTTGTTCACCATTACTTAAATACATCCTGATTAGACTGAGGTGTATGGCTCTCAGATAGGCCAGGCATTCAAATACCTGAGCAGTAGACTCTTGTTATTGTTACAAGCCAGGGAAGGGAGTTATAACAATGAATATTCATACATTTACATAATCTGAAGAAGGCCACTCTCCCCTTCTGGTACAGGAAGTTTGAGGGCTGGTTGGGGTTTTCCATGGGTAAAAGTTATTCCAGGGTCTCAGTTGTCACCAGAAGTGGTACCTTCCTGGCCAGGACAGCAGAAATAGCTGCACTGCACCAGCCACTACTGCCTGCCACTGGAGTGCTGCCCCAGCCATCACTGCCACTAGACCACTGCTGCTAGCATGCCGCCACCGCTGCGTGCCTGAGATTCTCATTCTGGACTGCCATTGGAACACCACTGGAGCGCCACTGCTGCCTGCCTGCCTGCTGCTTGCCCACGACTTGCTCACAGTATGAAACTACTGCCTGTGCTGGAATCCCTGCTAGTGCTGGGACCACTGAATCAGAGAGAGTAAAACTGAAATGAATTGCTACTGCCTGTAGCCCAGCCAAGCCAAGCAGGACAACCAGTGGCAGGGAACAGAGTCTGAAGTGGTAACATTGCTGCAGTTAAGACCTGGACCTAACCGAATAGTGTGGAGTGGCCATTTTGGTAGTGTGGCTCCTTGTGAGCAGTGCAGTTTTCCTAGGTTTTTGGTTTTGCCCCTAGTCTTCCATTGTGTTCTTTTGTTTGGTTGGGTAGATGGGGGTAGTTGGCAGGAATGACTCTCCGCCATTGTTTTTTCCCTTTGTTCCTGCAGGACCATGTAGTCTGGTGAACTCCCTCTTTTGTGGATAAGCCATTTCTCTTGTGTCTTTCTGGTGCTTCTATTTTCTTTTTCTTTGTTAATAAACTGTCATTCTTTCACTTATGACATCACATTTTTTGTCCCTCTATATATAGGGGAGGGAGAAGGAACAGGCAATAAAAAGGGAAGAAAGTTCATTTTACTGGAGTTCCCATCACAATATTTGTCTTTAAACCAAGAACATGCTGTAGTGGGCCAGTCGTTTGTGAAGACCTGTAAGTGAACTAACACTGAGGATATGAGATTTGGGAAGGACCTAGTTTAATATAAGAGGTCTCTGATAACCATTAACTATCTGATTTTTGACAATGAATCTGAATTGTTGTCACCATAGAAAGAATTGCCAAACCAGGACAAGGCCAGATTTCCTTCAGCACATTTTCATACGGAGAAAATACAGGAACAGCATGGGAAGAGAAATTTCCTGAAGGTAACATGTGATAACGTGATTTGAATGCTTTTGTGATTATGAAAATAGCTCTTCAGTAAAAACATTTGCTTTTCCAGACTTGTTGAACACTCAGATTTTTCACTAACCTCAGTAGGAGCTGAAAGAATCAAGGTCCTTTCAAAGTCAATACCATAAGAGTACAATACCCTCTAGAGGAATGGAAAGCAATGTGCATACCTACAGTATTATTGAGTATTCCATGTCTAGCACCAGTTTTGTTCTGAATGTATATATTTAATTTCTGAACTCAATAATAACTAATAGTGATCCAAATATATCATATTACACTTAGTATCTCCACTCCACCTCCACCCTTTTCTTCTTAATTTGCTGAAACTGGCAGAGATCCTTTTGCACTGGAAATACCAGATGGTGATTATCTAAACTACCCATGACTCCTTCTTTATTCTCACAGCATTTAACGCATTCTTTTTTGATGGGCTTAGCTCTCTTGTTACAACTCACTCTCTATGTGACCAGCTTGGTATCCAGTTCTGCTGTGAAAAAAATAAGCTAATTGCAGAATTGTATCTCTTTTACCTCCAAACTCCATTACCTTTCCCACTGATATTTTGCTTATTCTCAAGAGTGATTTCTTTTGAGATGTGTGAAACTGCACAATCACAGCCAACATAAAGCCAGAGACAGACTTGTAAGAAAATACTATCTCATTTTTTTCAATATTTTCCACCTTTCCATACCACCCATTCTTCCTGCCATGTTATTCTTGTGCTTTACATGTTCTGCAAACCACTTAAATATCTTTTACACAGCTGGGTCTGAGTTCTTCTTGTCCAGCAAGTTTAAGAGATAAGATTTTCCCACAGATGTGTGCTTCTGCACAGATACTAACAGGAATCTCATTGAGGGTGTAAGTCCTTTCTGCTTTTCTACATTATCATTAACATGTGCTTGACATAGGTTGGGTCTGTGGCAGCCAAATTATCTGGGTAAGCATTAGCTCTTCAAGGATGTGTCTAAAGTTACAAACCTATAAAACACCTATGAAAACTATGAAAACACATGTGGAATTCAAGCCCAGTATTCTGAAGATACACCTCTTCTGCACCACTTCTTTATCTCCCTTCACAGGCTTATTATCTCCTCAGATAGAACCTAACATAGTCTCTGAATTCACATCTATTTGTTTAGTGTACCTAAATAAAATATGGTCTCATGTTCTCTGGCTCAGGAAAAATTATAGGAGCTATATCCTTGCAATACTTATCAGTACTCTTAGCACTAAATAGAGAAAAAGGATTATGCTAATCTACATATAATCAGAATAGGCCAGACCATTAAAAAAGCAAAAAAAAAGAAAGTCCAAGGATTTGGTGAGGTAGAAGATTAACATTAATATTATTTATATAGGGTTGAATATATCCTAGATGAAGAATGTTGTGCTGTGATGACAGTAATCCTCCACCTTTATTTTTTAAAAGAGAGAAAGAAAGGAGTTCTGTGAAAGACCAATGCACAGATTCAGAGCTAGTTTATTTTTCATAAGGAAGCATCACATTTTCTACCTTTATGTTATTTATCAAATCCCTTTTAACGAAATTGTTGAATGTTGAAGTCGATCAGGAGAACATTTATTCAATCAGTGACTATGAGCACCACTGACACTGTAATATAGGTGTTTGTCTTTTATTTATTACAATAAACAGCAGCAAAGGAAATATTGTATGCAATTCTTAAACTTCAGTAGAATTTACTGTGTAAGCAAAACATCATTCAGCTCTCTTTTTGCTTGAGAACAAATTAATAACTTTCAGAAATACATCCTAAAATCTCATGACAGTAGCAAAAGCCTGATGAGTTTTGGGCAAAAATTCGTTATTGAAGCTTGCCTACCTTAAGCAAGAGTTAATGGCTGGCAGTAATAATGTTTTGAAGATGTCTTTCCAGACTAGCTGAGGTACAATTAAGATTAGTCTCATTTTCTTTCCTCCTCTTGTCAAGAGGAAGGAAAGAAGGGACAACAGCCTGACTCATCAGTCTGTCGTGCCACTGCTACCACCACAGCATAGCAGATGTATTGGAAAAATTTCAGCTCATATTTAATTGTAGTTATGAAAACAAAAATAGACAGGTATGTTTCTAGTACAGGTTTCCTGCTTCATCATGTGGCTCAGTTGGTACATCTCTGGCGGAACAGAAGTAGTACTCTGTCAACTTGTGGCCTGATAAGTGGGTTTTCTCATCTCTTTCTCTGTGTCTAGGAGTGTTTCAGGATTTCAGGATTATGATAGGTTAAATGGATCTGAGTCAATGCCTTTACGGCAGATAGCTGGCAATTAGTCCCAGGCGTGTTGGTACATACCAAAGGCTGCTATAGATCTTCGTCACTTCTCCCATCCCAATGTGACACCAAAGCTGGTCAGGGCAGTGAATTCCGTTTGGAGTTTTTATGTGGCAGGTGCAGAAAGTGCAAGCATTTCTGATAGAATAACCTTCCTCTTCCAAATCAGAAGGGCCATGGAAATGCCACTGGGAAATGCATAGAAAGAAAATTTCTAGTCCTAGCTGTCTCATATGTGCTTTCTGTAAAGTTTACCTTCAAAATGTAGTCTTGCTATGGTGTCTGTGCTGCAGATGTCTGTATGTGTATCCATTTTAATGTAAAATAGAAGTAATTGTTTCCTAACAAAGATTTGAATAAAATGAAACCAAAAGCTAAATATTGATTCATATTTTATCATATAATATTTTCTCTATCCTAGAAATCTGAAGCTTTCAGCTCAAATACATATAGGAGTTAAATTTGTACCCTAAGTTTCAGCTCAGTCCAAAGAGCAAGTAAACGCTGGAAATCAGGATTTGTAATGGCTAACTCAAACCATCCTTAACTACCTACACTTCTATAATGTCCTGTACTGGCTATGCAAGTGTAGAAATAGACTTAAAGAAGTAATCTGTGCTTTTTGCTAATAACATCAAAATGAGACCTTTTTCTTCAGTTTGCCTGGACCTCTAACCTTTAAAGGTGAGTTAGGCAGCTGCAGAAAACCTGATCTCATTTTCTACCCCTGGCAAGATTTCTTCAAGTTCATCTTCTTTTTTTTCCCCTTCTCTCAAAATCTGATGAGAAATGAAATGTCATGAAAACAGGTTCTGAGGCTAAAAAACCTTGTCTGTCTCTGTGACAGATGTCAGTTTGAAAGGTTTCAGGTCACCTGTCAGAACTATGTCAGTATGATCCATACAATCATCTACTCAACCTCTAACACTAACACTGAGTTCTGCTTTTTAAAACACCTCTTGAAAATGAATCAAACGATTTCAAGTCACTGCCTTTCCCCCTTTCTTTTAACTCTGTTTAATGAGACAAACTCTTAGGAAAAAACAAACAAACAAACAAACCCAAACAAAACCCAAACAAACAAAACCACAAAAAACCAAACCAAACCAAAACAAACAACTAAACAAAACAAAAAAAAAGATGAAGGGGAAAGGAAAAAAGAGCCTTTAAGAAAGGACAGTTTGACCTTTTTGTGCTCCTGGCTTTGAACCTGTCAGGATCCTTATAATCCAAATACAGATGCCTGGAGCTAAACAAATACTATACTTGTGAACAAGAATTCAGTTTGTTGTCAAAATACAATGATGAGCAGCAAAGTGTTGCTCTTAAAAAAATTGCCCTGAATTGAATGAAAATGTTTTTAATTAATAAAGGTAGTAACATCAGTAATGTCATACATCGCTAATAGTATCTTTTGGAAAAAAATATGTTGAGATATTTATGCATATATTGTACATATATACATTTAAACTAAAGTATTTCATCATGAGACATAATGCTGTAATATCTCATGCTACCAGACACATTGCTTATCTAATGCTGCAATTCAGTATTTTGTAATGATTAATTAAGAGGTTTGAACGTTATTTTGTTCCTAGCTTAGTGTCATAATGTTTGCATTATTTCTCACATGTGCGATTTGCCCTTTTAAAGACTATGCCTCTGTTTTGTTAAAAAAAATTTAATTGCAGTATTAAAGAGAGGATCCCAGCTGCATGACAGTTTTCATCAGTGTGTTAATAGCCTACCAAATAGTTATGATTAGAGCTTTCTGCCAATTTCTGCCAATTTTCAAATGTTGCACATAGATCCTGTCAAGTAGGTTCGTCATGCTAATAGTCATATTTTTGGATGTTTCTTACTTTAATGGCAATTTTTGGGTCCAATATAGTTGCAAAAAAAGGTTTGGACATCAAACTATCACCAGATCCAAATACAAATACAATCACAAAGTACTTCAGTACGATTGTTTTGTTTGTTTGTTTGTTTGTTTGTTTCAGGGCTAAATATGTCACATAATTCATCTATGAAACTGGCAAGAAAACATAAGTGGTGCTTTTATACTGTCTTTCTGTGGAACTCTCTTGTCATGTGTAGATTCTCTTTTTAACATTTTTCTAATAAATATTTGTGTGCTGCTGCTCACTAAGTGTTGATAATATTTCCTTTTTCTCATATGTGTCTATAGAACGTGTGGAAACAAACTACAACAGATTTCAGTTCCTCTTTTTTTAATTTATTTAATAATTAATGGTGGCACTATGCTACTCACCAGGGTGAGTTAATGTTAATTTCATTGACATTAAAACTGACTCATATGACAAGAAAACAGTCAGCTTGGTATCAAAGCTCTTACAAAACAAGGATCAACTTCATTTTGGGCAGTCCTAAAGAGACTTGAGAACAGTTGGAGACAAAATCATACACAGAAAATTATCAGTATTGTTTAGATGAAGAAAACCACAAACATCCTGAAATACTTAACTATGTCTAATCTCTTAGTAACTCGTGTTTACACTGTTTACTTTAATGTAAATTTTTTATTTTTATTTTTATTTTTTAATTTCCAGTTGAACATTATTGTTTAATACAAACAGAATAGAAATTAAGAAATTTATACATCATATTAGACTGCAAGGTGAACAGTATGATTATTTCAGCTTTCTGATGTGAATGGATAGTTTTACTGAAAACCTGCCACCTGCAAAATTTTTTTTTGTCACAGTGGACATGATGAAGACTGGACCAACTGAACACCACCTTAAATACTTACTGATGCAACTCCAAGTCCACCTTGCAAATGAGAGTAAATTACTTCCTGTGTCTGCAGAATTGTAAACAGTAATAACAGATTTCCTTTCCAGTGTTCTCATAACTTCAAGGTTTGCAAATAAATCTGCAAGATATAACTCTTTTTCTTGTTCCAAAAAGCTTATTAATGTTATGGGTTAAATGCTAAGAATGTTGAAAAATATGATAAACCATTTAACATAGCTTTCTTCCCTCCAGTTATTTTCAGCAGTTAGTCTGTGTCACTCTGCTCCTCAAAATAAAACTGTGAACTAAAAAGTATACACGGCCATTATCACACAGTAAGTCCTTTTAGAATATAATATATTAATTACATCTCTGAAGAAAGTCTTTCACTTGCTTCCCTCCTCTAACATTGACAGCTACATCTGGCCAGTCAACCAGATGCTGAGATGGCATTACTGCATGTAACAATGAGAAATATTGAAGCAGTTATTGGTGTCACACTGGAATAACATGTTAACGTTGCCAAACAAAGCCTTTACCCTGTAAGAGTAATGCTTTGATGTTCAAAATCCTAGCAAGAGTATTAGGAAACAAACCAACCAAACCAACGAAACAAAAAGCCAAAGCAAACCAACACCCCCACCCAAATCAACAACAGCAACGCCAAGGAGGAGGGAAGGTGAAAAGAACAATGCTTGTGAAGATAGATGTCCGAGCTGAAATTAATAATTCTGAGCAGCACTAAAATTAATTACTCTGTAGTTGTTAACAGGCAGTGGATTTATGTTAAATGACAGAGTGTTTGCAAATTTTCCTGACTACTCTATTAGAAAATGCACAAAGTACAGGCATCAGCCAAGCATGCATTATTTAAGTGGTTGGTGTCTGGTAACAATCTGGAAGCTGCAATCATTGTGGTTGCCTGTAGGAAAATTCGCACTTTCTAGGAGAAATTCTTTCACCTTTGTGTGCCCACAGCACAGATCTCTCCTCATGGCAGCTGTAGAATACAGCTTTGGAACTTTGTGACCTGGAAAATGTGGGACAACTGACACAAGGTGACCTCTGAATGCTGGGGTAAGCCCAATTAGTTTAAAATTTTGCTTGGCCTTGTCTCTTCCAATTTTCTAAATCCTCTGGAAAAATGATTAATGCGTACACTGCCAAAGCAAAAATATTTTTGACCCTATTAAAGTCGACCAAGGGTAAACCAAGTGTAGGCTGGCATTGTATCAAACTAGCTTTATTAAATTTGATTGGAGGTTTGTATGAGAAAGGGACAGACAAGGACACTATTTTGCACAGCAACTCCTTTTAAATGAAATACTAGGAGGAATACAAAATACTGGTGTACTTTGGTACAGAGCTGCATTTAACTTAGCAGAATTTTACCAAAAAAGTCATTATTTTTGAGAAAGCTGAGTATTTTCTCACTCCAAAAGTATATTGCCAGTGACGTTGTCTCATTATAGGATAGGCATTGCTTCCCTTGAAGGGGAAAGAGATTCAGACCTTGCCTTACTTTTTGACTTTTCAGATTTTTGTTCCCCAAATTATTCTTGCCTTGCCAACTCCAGTAGCTGGGGACACATCTAAAGAAGGGTTTGAGAAGTTGGGTCTTTAGTTGATAGAGGCACCTCAGCCATAGAAAGTGCTATTTTGAACACTTTCCCCACTTTCTACAGCACTCCTTTTTGTTGTTATTGTTGTTGTTGGTGAAGTGCTCCAGTTATGCCTTGGCCTGCTTGGTGGATTTACGGGAAAGTTGCTTGATTCACTCTGTGCGGTGCACGGAAGAAACAACAAAACCCTCAAAAGGTTCAATAACAAACTTTTACTTTAATAATAATAACAAACTTTAGAACATTAAAGTAGAATACTTGGCAAATTTTAAAACAACATCCAGAAAAAGTACAGCACTTCAAAAAGTTGAACTTAATCAACTTAGACTTAGACGACTTTAACTTATTCAGATACAACAAAGCATTGACTGGAATTATTCAGTCTGGCTTACCATATATTTTAAATAGAAGAAGTTAGGAGAAGAAAGAGGAAGAAAGGATAAGATTAGAAAGGTGTATAGTCAGCACCTGTGGATCCAGCAATGAGATTTAATTGTTGAAATTTCAGTGTCCGTTGATCAAAGTGATGGTCACAGTCTTGATCTGTTGGGGGTTAAGGAAGACCATAAAGCCACAAAATTCAATGGATTAATATACGCTCAGTCTTGGTGGGAATGCCCTAGTAGCTCCTCTGGGGCAGGGAGTTTTACATTGTATGATCTAACAGTGTGGATCATGGGGCACTTTGGGGTTTTTGGTAAAGAGTTTTTATGACACCTTCTAAGACACAACAGCTGCCCCTTTTGTTAGGTAGTTGAGCCAGTTATGCCCCAGTAGAAGTGATGGATACCTTCAGGCCTATAGGTGAAAGTCCTAATATCCCTTCCTTATCCTGGAGAGGAATTTTCACACCTGAACCAGTTGCATAAGGCAGGACATTGGCATGATAAAAGCAACATCCCACTTCCACAGGATGTGCCTCTTATTGGCCTCTTCTCTTATCTGGCTCAAAACCCTGCTTGTAGCCTCAGTGGTGGGTGTGCACCTCCTCTGCACCTGGGCAACTATTTCGTGTATTGTCAGCAAAGCACCCACTGCTTTTGCAAATGGCTGATTACTTTGAGTCATTAACCCTTAACATTCTAGTTTCTCACATCTCCAGAGTACCACATAAACCAAAATTCACTACATTTCTTAACACTTGTCCTGGTGTATTAATGATCTTAAAATAAAAAATCATGTTCTCAGCTCTCAGGAACACTTTAAGGCTGCAAAAAATAATGTCCAGATCTGATTCCTCCCTGCAATTATTGTAGCTACAAAAAAGAACCCAAAAAAGAGCCAGAAATAACATGACTGCAATTTTCTGAATAGAAGAGTGATAGCTGCTCTGTTTTTCAACCCTCTGAAACCTAACAGGGTTTCAGATGTCATCTTGTTCTAACTGATTTTTCATGACATATTTATCTATTCTGTTGGCAAGTTTGACTAATTTCAGGTAAATTTACATGAAGAAGGCAATCCGTCACAAGTTTGTCAGCTGGCAGTCCACTCTTGCCTAACTCTAGCTTGGAAACTGCAACTCCATTAATTAAATTTGTTGTGATTTTTTTGCAAGGAGGGCCTGCTAGCTCTGATGGAGGATTTCCAAACTGACTCCTGCTTGCCCAGCAGCTGGACTGAGACCTGTGCAGGAGCCACTGGATACCTTGAGGTGATGGTTATGGAATGCAGATTTGAGGCTAACTCATTTAACCGTCCATCAAAGGATTTTCTGCTTTGCATGAGTTGAAAATTAGTCACAAACAACCCACCTTTAAATGCAGTAGTACAGCTAAAGCAGAGAAGAACAGTCAAAGCTTTTAGCACTTTTGAGCAATATAAGGCTTATAATTAGAAAATGTTCTGTACTGACAACAGGAAATAATCTTTCAGCCACTCAAGAAAGAGTAAAACAGAAACCGCGCAGCCTGGACAACCTGACTTAAAGCTGCAACTAGAGTGAAAAAAATAACCAGACTGCCATCTTTGAGAAGATGGGCCTAGTGATGCACATGAATGACAACCTTATTTTGGTAAGATATGAGCTCACTGGAGACCACTAACCAACTGTCAGCAGATAAGCATGAAATGATTTTGATGAAATGACTGAAATTCTGCTTGAATTAGTCTTGATAAACTAAAATGAAGAGCCCCCTGAACATCCTTATTGAACTTTCTCCAGAGGCAAATTTGGTACCTTCAGAAAACATTACATTGCATCTATTTGTAGAGTAAATATATACATGTACACATATATATCCATGAAACTTTTAATTTGGACAAATTGTTTTTGCTTACACTAGTTTTAATCTACTTCTCTAGAGTCAGAGTGAAATTCTGAGTTATCTTCCTCCAAACTTGTGATGTGTCAGTAAAAGATAGCTAAAAAGTTAGGCATGATGTGCAAAGTTTCGATGTGACTATCAAACATGATTTTTTCCAAGAGTCAAAAATCATACACAGGCCTCATCCACTTTGTATCTTTGAATGTCTATTTACTGATATAAATTTGAATTGACTGAAATCAAGGACAGTGTAAGCTTGATGTGAAGGAATTTAGATTTAGGCATGCAAAGGCTACATGATGGTAGCTCATCCCAATCTATTAAATGAAAAGGTTAGAAGAATTGTTGAAATAAATAATACATGTGTAGGAGTGTACCACTGCTATCCTTCACTTACTTCATAGTTTGCCCATGAGTAAACTCAATAACTTCTTCAGTAACTTAGTCTTTCTAGCACCTAGTAAACTGCCTGCAGCATTTCTGAGAACTGCATCAGATCCAAGAGTTAAAAACCCAATAATTTGCATGATTCTGAGCTGGTTTTAATGCTGAAACTTCTAAGGTGAGTTCACCAAAGGGTGAGAGGACTTATAAATATGCAAGTCTAATTTGCTGAAGAGATGCAGGCAGCTTCTAAAATGACTCAACAAAATGCAATTCATTTTTTCAAGTTCTATTTTATCTCCATACTTTATGTGTTTATAAGACATCTATCATTTTGTACTTAACTGAAGCATTTTTGAGTGAAATTTTAATTAAATGTTTTCTTTGGTAACTAGAAAGAGAAACATTTAGAGGTACCTGTAAACTGGTTCAACCAAATATTTTACTCATTCTGAGCAAACTTCTGATTAGAAGGCAACATCTGCAGTTGATGTTTTGCAAATACTATCTTGAAGATACTTCAAAAGCATCTTGTGTTAAATTCTGTGTTTGGATTGCTTCTAAGATTTCCACTCCTGTGGCCTTTGTCACCACCTTGTTATTTTGCTTTTCTTTTTGCCTTTTCTGGAGAAGTTAGCCCTTTTGTTGACAATTATCCATAAAAACAAGAACTGTGCTTTCCTGCCAGGATGTGTGGGTGTTGTTGAACTACACACTCAATGGTTACCTGTCCACTCTTGGAGATTGGGGGATAAATCATTTGGGTGGATAGAGAATGTTCCTTATATCTTGTAAAGGCAATATGAACAGTATTTGTGTATTGAGCAGGACAACTATTTTAATTTTAAAACTAAGTAGTGGTGAACATCAGAGAAGTAAGCTTTGTGCTTGACTGGCAAAACATTGTAGGAACTGCAAGCATAATAAGAGTTTTGTAGAATAAATGGAAAATTAAGGACCAGGTTTGAGGTTAGTTATGGTACTGAAACTGCTTGTCTTCCAAACAGACTCAATCCCGGTCTTACTGAAAACTGCCTCCACCATATCTTTATCTCTAGGGACAAAATGTGAGATATGCTCTGTCAAAGTCACTTAGGTGTCCAGTTTGTAGTAGGACTGCTTAGGATTTATGTGAACTCAAGAGTCACAAACTAAGTATATGTTGCCCATGCCTTAGAAGGCACTGTGCTGATTTACTTTAACAAACAGGAGAGATGGTCAGGCATGAACAAGATAAATGCATAAAAAATATGTAGCATCATGAGTTCTTTTGCTCTAAATTCTGCACAAACTTCACTGAAGTTGGTACTTAACATGCTGCAATTTCAGTTCTGAAAGCTTCAGTTCTTTAAAGTTCTTTGAAGTTCTTAAAACTTCAGGCTAGGTGTTTTTTTATTTTCCGTCTCTTTTCATTGTTCTTCATTTTCTTCACTGGGCGCTTCTGATTCTTGGGTGCATAAAATATTTTTGCTTAAACCAAAATCCAGGAGATTGCTGTTTTCTTCAGGATGAGAGAAGCAGGATCCTCTCACTCATCAAAATAAGTATTATCTTTAGATTTAGCCTTGTGATGACTGTGTCTATCAAAATACCCTGATCAGATCAGACCAGTAATAGTTCTCTATGTTCCTGAATGTACTGTAACTTCTGGGAGAATTTGGGCTGGCTTTACTTTGTGATGTGTGAAGTGCAGTTTTTTGAAGACTATAAAGAGAGGAGAAGGAGGGCAGTTAAATATCAATTTACAGAGAAAACAGTAATTTTCTCAGAAAAATGTAGAAATTTGAGAACCTGTCTAAACACAGAGGGTTGATTTGCTATATGAGATATTAGACACATGTCTATTCATGGGTAGCTGACCATATTCGTTGCCTAAATGGGAACACATTCTCTGTTCATTCCAACAGCTGCTGTGGGACAAGGTGAGACCTACAGAGAAAATGATGAGTAGACTGATAATGCCTCTCTGTTGAAAGGCCTGACAAAGACTAGTACAATCCTGAGTTCAGTCTGGCTTAGTGCTTTTATTGATTTTTCAATTAGGACCAGACATGGAGTTTTCCAGGAAAATTTTGTATATAAGGTAGGTAACTGGAAAAACTGCAGGAAATTTTCTTTTTTATGAGTAAAGACACTTTTACATTCTATATTAACTAGCAGAGCATTACTATAACTAGAATGGTAGATTTATTGTTTTATCCTGTGAAATGTTGAAGTTTTCCAGATGAGGATTCTGCAGAGGCAAAGCCTGGCAAGCTGGTGCCCAATTAGTACTGTAATTCACATATTTCTAAAATTAAGTCTAAAGGTCGAAGTAATTAGTAGTTATTTCCTGTCTTAGGCACAGTAGATATTAAGTATTTCTTAACACTATAGTTCCTAAGTGATTGAGGATTACCTTTTATGCAACATTTCCTCCTAGGTCTTACTGTGCTACTGAAGCTGCATGGTTCAGTCAAGAGGAATTAGATTTTCTGCATACCAGAGATCCAACTGCAATTACAGCTTCTTCGTACGTCTCACCATGGAAAGGTAGCTGATTTGTTCTGGCTCAGTACAAGTGTTTGAGGGAGACGTTATGTGGGATAGGAAGTTATTTAAGATAGGGATCTACTCCACAGCTTAACTCTGATGGAAGCAATTTGTTTAGAGACCTTTCTCTTTGTATATTTCTTTTTTTAAGTATTCTGATCATTACTAAAGTGTACGTTTTTCTTGCTGTTTTCAGTTCACTGCGGAAATGTAACAACTTCACCATCAACAGTTGACTCCCTTTCAGCCTCAGCCGTTGCTGAAGACCTTTCCCAGCAAACTATTATCTACTTGTTTTAATAATTTGAAGATAACTTGACAGATCAGTAGAATTTAATATTCTAAAATATTGTATTTATTTTTGAGGTACTGCACCATATCAGCACACTTCTATCATGTCACATTGTGTTACACAATCTTACAGTGAGAAGAAATGTAAAAGGAACTGACATCACATAAGTGATACAGTGACATGTATAATTTAAAGACTATACTCTTGTTGGAAGCAGACACCTGCAACTAATTTTGATATCAAGAATTCAAAATGAAACTGGTTAAAAACAGAAGAAATGTGGAATGCACATTAAGTTCATCAACTGGTGCATGTATCTGTATATCTAGAGGAATAGCACAGTTACAGTTATGAAATTTCCTCTAAGAATTCATCTGTGGAGTACCATGGTTGTTGCTCTGATGAGGTATTACTAGTCTATAAAATACACAGAAATTAGTGTTTCTTCATGTCCTGTCTTATCTATGAAGACAGAGCTTGATTTGAAAGCAGTTTAAAAAGAAGATACTTTTGTTTACCATTTTCTTAATATTTTTTATAAAATCAATATCCAAATTTGTGCGTAATCAATGTAGGAAATTAAAGTTATTTTGATGCTATGTTGGTGGGTTTATTAGATAACAAGCAGAGATACTGCCTCATTGATGCATCCTGAAGTATGAACAATTTTGCAAACATACTCTGTTACATCTTAAGAACACTTCTTCACAAAAATATTCAATACAACAAGTCATGCAGGCCTTGACGTATGCCTATCCATCCTTTAGATTTTTTCCTGTAATTATATAATTGTAATCTGAAGTTCAGTATTTGTGTCATCTCTGATAGTAGGAAAATGCTGCTTTGTTTAGCTGTGCCTTACTGAGAAAGATCTAAATGAGCCAACAGCTTGAATCTTGCATATTAATAGTAATGAACATAGTGGTTGTAAGATTGAAAAAGTGTTTACTTTCTGTCTATTAAAATAATTCAACACATGAAGAATATAGATATGTTTGCATCTATTTACTTAAAAGGACATTTAAGAAAGTTCCTGCAACAACTTTGAAATACACATACTGTGAAAAACATAAAAGAGGAGCAGTAGTAGTTTGTCCTACTATGACAACAGTAGTTTCCACTGTAAGTTTATACTTAATAATTTTATGGATAGTTTATCCCTGATTAAATGCTAGCCTAAACTTTTTAATAGTTTGTATATTATTTCCTGCCAGACTACAGACAATTGATCAATAAGAGCCTGTTGATAGATACCTAAAGGAGTAAACTAGAAATTAGGATCTCTGTTTAAAACGTATCATCATATGGATGTTAATGCTTGGGGCTTGCCTTTTTCCTTCAAGTGTGAACCTTTCTTTTTGTAAGACCATGAATGTTGACAGGAAAAAAGTTAGAAAAATAAAATTTGGAGTGTGCTCTGGCAATATGAGGTTATTGTGGCATCAACTTCTCACACGTTTTAAGAAAGCCAAAAAATTAAATGACAGTGTAGGTGTACAAAATGCATAGCAAACTATGGAATATCCCAGCTGGACTGAATGGGTCGAGAATACAAATCCAGGTAATCATTGTACTGCAAAGTGGAAGCAGCATTGCGAAGATCAGCCCTTTTGAGCTGAGACAGCCTCGCTTAAAAAACTGCTGGAAAATGCATTTCCCTGGCATTGGAAATAGATATATTTATATTTCTAAGCATTGAAACATAGGCAGTCCATGTGATGCCCCCTACGGTGACAACTATTCATTTGTCTGCATCCTGTAATTTCTTGGAATGATTGATAAGACAAGCTTGTTTGGTGGTGGTTCCCTCCCCGCCATAGCTCCCCCCCTTCCCCTCCTCCCGCCACCACTCGGTAAATTACTTCTATCAGCCAGTAACCGGGGTTGAATTGTCAGGCTGGCCAATCTACTGCAACATACTTGCTTAATTTTCCCTGAAGAGTTTGGCAGTCCTGAAAGACATGCTCAGTGTAAACGAACAACTGAGAATGTAATTAAGAGGCATGTTAAACTATAAAAAAAGGGTAGTAACCACAGTATGCTTTCATCAATTAAAGCACTTTCTAATATCAGCCAATTACACCAACCTCCTCTGGCCCTTATATTTCTTAGGCTTTGTGTAACCTGTCCCTTTATCTCTAATGGGATGCTTATAATACTGACCATGTGGCTTTAGAACAACACAAAAATGCTAATCTAATCCCCAGTGTTGCCCAAAGGCATTACATGGGCTCTGACATGGATCCAAGAATGGTGGCACCCTAATTCAAATAAAAGCAAGAATTAGGGTTGATCAGGTGTCTCGATGACAACAGTACAATGAGCGACTGGAGGAAGGTGGGGGCAGGTTGGGGAGGGGGACATTGCAGCTGCAAACGATCAGGCACATTTCAAAAGTAATTGGTCTCCAGGGAGGGTGTGGGTTGCTTCCTAGACCACTTTTACAGAGCCCTTTGCACCTTGCCAGCTGGAGGGAAAGTGCAGCCACTTCCAGAGAATAGCAGAAAGGCTAATGGAATCGCACATACGTGCACAAATGAAGAGCAAGCAGCCTGAAAACCAAAGAAGGCGATTAAAATGGGACTTCCCTCCAGATTTTCCTTTTCCTTTTTTTATTATTATTATTTTTTTTAATTTTAATTTGGTTTTGTCATTACGCTGACTTCACACATAGCTACATTAAATGCAGAAGCTTAGGATCCCTAGAACAACTCCTTTAAGATCACTTTAAAATGGAGAGAGGGCTACACTCCCGTCCCAATATTTCTGCATATGTGCCATGAAATGAGTTCAAAGGCACAATAAAGCTTTTCAGTATATTTTTATACATTTTTTTCTATAACATTGACATTTGTGAAGAATTTCCGTCCTGTAAATTTTGAGGCATTCCCCAGTTGTATGATTGTATAAGAAAAATCTCTTTTATTCAATTTAGAGAAGATACAAATATCTGTGAGATAATGAAGTTTAGCAGACAAGGACAGTTTCTGTTTCAGCATGTGCTGCATGCTAAGGCCATGAAGGTCCAAAAAGCACACCCTCATCCCAAAAATCTTGCTTTTTATATGTCCCAAGACTCCCACATTGTTAGTATAATGAGAGGAGTGGGTTGCTTCTTCTGATTGGGTTTGGTGTGCCCCCCTGTGCAGGGAGACAGGGTCTTCTGGTCAGAATGACCACTTTCCTCTGCACACAAAGGGCCTGTCACGTGGCGAGGGCTTGTTTTGGCCCTATCTTTATCTACTTTGATAATTCCCTATTCCCAAACACAAATTGTCCCTGGCACCAGCTCCAGACAGGATCTGGTACCTTACAGCTTTTGCAGTATGCCTAAAAAAGTAATTCCTAAGTTAATGAACCATTTGCTTGTAATAAAACCATGTTTTTTATTTCTCATAACTGCACCATCAACCTTACTTTTCACAAACGGGAAAGATGCTAAGAGATGGTGTTTTGTGCTCAAAGGCAACATCCGGAAATTACTTATGTGCTCACACAACTAGATTACAGACATCTTTCTAAACATAAATAAGTGAACAAATAATTAAAATCTCTCTGTAGGTCTAAATGAAGCAAATGAACATGCAAATGGAGCAGTGGACTAAGAAACCAAATATAACCCAGCATATACTTCAGCTCATTTTAGCTGCTAGAAACTCTCCAGGAATTCTCTTTATCAGACCTTCCTTGGCTTTTTACTCTGCCAAGTCAAGTACCAGCAAGTCTCTAACTTTATCCTGTAACCAATATTTAGGCATGACTAAGCTTTTCCAATATGACTAAAACAGAGCATTTAGTTAATGGAAGTTAATACCCTCTTTCAAGATCTGTCTCTCTTTTGCTGTGTCCCAGACAGCTAGTCCAAACCAATCCATGCTTTTTGGGATTAGACTAGAAAATTTCATCTCTTTTTGGAAAGGTGACTAAGATTTTCCTTCAGAAAACTGTAAGAGGACCCCAAATTTTTGTTACTTTATCCTGTACCTTTTTTATGGCTCTACATATGACAGAAACATGCAACAGGTGATTAAGCACTGATTTTTTGTTTTCATCTTCTGGAAAGGTGTAGAAAGATGATAGAGTGCTTTAGAAATAGGGCTTGCTCATAGACTAGATCAATTTTTACAAAATCATTTCTGAGTGGGTAGCAGAAATACATTTATATACATAATATTTGTCATTAAGCTTCTGTTGTTTTTTTCTCTTTGAAAGTAAAAATCTTCACTTATTTCACTCCAGCATTTCCACAAAAAACCCCACAACTCTGAATTACATTAGTTCACCTGGAAAGCCATACCTTAATGCAGAAAGGTTCTAGAAATTGACAGACTGGGTTTTTTGCATTCTCACTTACAATCCAACCTCTGCAAAAACCTGTCGTTAGAGCAACCTGTTTTGTGGCCTGTGAACACCATCTGACTCTTACCAAAATATTTCAGCCTTACAGTCCAGTGTATCAAATACTCTTCTTTGAGCTCCCAAGCTATTCTGATGAACATTTAAATAAAAAGTTGACTACTATACTTTTTTATCTATTTGCTGAAAGAAAGCTGGACTGTGAATGCCACCACACTCTACCTTTTTTAACCCTGATGACAAGGCAGGTTAAATGCAGGTACGTATTACCATCTTATGCTGGCAGGAACAATGGAGACAGAGACTTTTCATGAAAGGAATAAGACATCAACCCACAGTGTCTTACAGCTCTTACAGTCAATGGTGTGTCCCTTTGTGCAAGGCAGAACTTCAGGCTACCACATTGTTTTTTTTGTTTTGTTTTGGTTTGGTTTTTTTTTGTTTGGTTGGTTGGTTGGTTTGGTTTTTTTGCTGCCTTTCTCAGGCAAAACAGAGGCACACCAGAGAACCAGATACCTTCTCCCCTTGCAAAGAACACCCCTTCTTTTGCATGGACAGATTAAAAGAAACATTAGTGTGCACACACTGCCATTTTGTTTTTGCCTTTTGCTGAACACATTTAGCTATTTTTGGTTGAACACAATTAATTCTCTTAATTCTGGAGAGTGCAACAACTCTTACATTTTTAACTGCTTTATGGATATACAACAGACCTATAACATGTTCTCAAAACGACAATTAATTTTTTCATTTTCAATCAGCTTCTCCACAAGATTTTTCACATAGCCTACTTTCATACCACTAATTTCATTTTAGACCTGCTATCAAATCACAGATCTCTTTGCATGCTGTGCTAACATGTTTTCACATGCTTATCCTTAATTACTGCAAGAGAGGCAAAACTCCTAATGGCCTCATCATGCACGTTGCAAAAGTACTGGAGCAGGACACTGGTTCCACCAGAATAAAAAAATGTAGAGAAAGAGTTTAAGGAAAAATGACTGGAGAAGAAAACAATTCAATGAAGGGTAAATAGAATTGCTAGCTTAAGCACAATCAAGGTGACTTCAGCAGAACTTGGCTACTGAGGAGGGGCAGTCGCATTGCAAATCCTCAAAAAAACCCATATAAGGCTTTCAGACAGGGCAATTTTTTAGTTCATATTCAAGCAATTTAAGTTCATTGCAGGTGAGATTCGTGCATTACAATCTGGAAAGAGAACTTGAACTGCTCTATATGAATATGTGGAGGCAACTTTCCATATTCCAGATACAGTGGGTGGTACTTGTCCTAGTTTGATGGCCATTCTGCCTGTGCAATAAAAATAGCTGGTGGAGGGGAATGGTTATGCAGTCACGCAGCTTCTTTCCACAGATGGAAGCTACAATGGTTACCAACAATAAGAAGACTGTCCTTTGATCTTTTTTTCCAAAATGGCAAAGCTGAGGCTTTTGTGCTTTATGGGAATTGATAGTACTGTTATGATCTCCCAACTAATCTCCGTTCTTTTAGTAGAGACACCAGAGTTAGCTTTTAAATATGTCCCTGGCCTCCGACGTGTAAGAGTGGAAGTAAAGGGAGCACTTGCAGATCAAAGAACCATTGTGCAGAGCAAGTGGTTTGCACACAAGTGTAGTGCTCCTGCTTCCACCCTGAATGCATCATCACTGGCTGTGCACTCATGAGCTCTTGTTCTGTCACTCTAACAAGCTACTATTTTGCAGAGGCCATCCACTCTAATTATCCTTGTGCCAGGAGCAGTGACATCTCTTCTGATGGCCACCGTGTCTGTTATGTGCCTTGCCAAAATGTCTGTCTTGTTCCTTTGCATGGGAAGCGCCTTAGAGCAATTGAAAACAGACCATAATATTATGCTACTGGAGAAAGACAAAGGTATATAACATTAGCTTTTCACATAACAGGGACAGAAAATTGAAAAGAATTGGTCAGCTGTTTTTGCAGGTTTATTGAGGTTAGCTCAAGTGAAGACCCTCTTCTCCTCATTACCTTAAATTGGAAAAATCTCTTGAGTGTCACCACTCTTTTCAGCTAAAACAAAATTAATCCAGAAGAGAAGTGGGAATGAGGATTTTTTTTCTCCAACTTTTATTGTTAATTAAAGATAACAATTACCAGGAATTTCTAATTATTTTATAAGTACACTTTGCTTGTACCTGCTACTTAGCAAATTAGAGAGAAAATACTTGAAACATCTTATTAAACAGAATTACTCTTCCTCCATGTCTGTTCACACTTCTGCTTAACAGCCTTTTTGAGTAACACTTTCATGAAATGTTTATGTCCTTTAAGTTATCTTTCTGCAATTAATAATGTTCAGTAGTTTCCATGTTTTTCTGCTAAAGATACAGTAAAGTGTCAAGATTAGGCTAGGAGGCAGTGTTTGAAAGACCTTCAAATATGTTCATCATAACAGATGGCCCAAGAAAAGTGGTTGCACAACATGCAGAGCACCCTAGTAAGAAGGTGATAATCACTTCAGAAATTCAATAGGCAGCCTTGAGAGAAAAACACCAAACACCTTGGCTACGGAGAGGGGAGGATGGGTAAAAACTTGACAGTCTTTGAAGGATGTTAACAAAGAGTAAGTCTGTCATCTCTGGCACAGTGAGCAGAAAATCATCCAGGAATGGACCAGGTAAAAAACCAACAACATATTGGTTATTTGCAACGGCATATACATAAGTGTCAAGGTTTTGCCCCCAATGGTGTTGAGTTTTCTGCAGAAATACTTGGAATTTATTCCAAGTAATCAGAAACAAACGGAAAAACAGTGACCTTATTAGAGGAATTCAGCAACAAAATAGTGAAACTGTAGAGAGATTAATGATGATTAACATGGAGTTTGGGGAAAAAATAAAAGAAGTATTTGATAACTGTTGTGACGTATTTCAAAAATATGAAGAGAGAATATGTGCTACAAAGGGAACTTTAGCGTGATCTTAAGAATTCATATTGCTATTCAGACAAGTTTTAAAGTAAAACAAAACAAAACGCCCAAACAAACAGAAGAAAGGTTTCTGACAAAATTATTTTAGAGTTTGGAGTGCTTTTCAAAGCGAAGCAGTAGAGTCCCATTGATTTAGGTACTGGACTTTAGCTAAAGGGCAAAGCAATATTTAGTAAAGCATATAGGCCACCCTGCTCAGGACTCCTAATGATCTTATATTCTTTCCCAAATGTCAGTGGTGTAATTCTTTGTTTCATAGCCTGAAATCCGTGGACTAATCTCAATTATAATGAAGGCAACAGAAGTGAAATAGAAAATAAGCAGCAAAATTTTATAATGGTGTTGGAGGAGAAGAGAGCTGTTACCGTTTTCAACTCAGCTTAATGCATTTTAAGGTCCATTCCCTTTTTTTCAGTCTAATTAATTGGTCACTTCCTAATATATATGAATTCTACAAACATTAATTGCACTTTAACTTCTTTCCCCTTTTCCTAGGAGCAAGTGTGGAGCCAAGAATTCTATGCATTTGGAAGAAGTAGGGGCTTTAGACTTTGCTTTTAAAGAAAACTTCTATGTTTGAAATACAATTTTTAAAATTTAAATTCTATTTTTTTTTATTTATTTTTTTTTTTAACATTGGGTCTGTTACTGTTTGATGTCAAAACCCTTATTCAACCTTACTTTGAATATTCAATTACTATTTAGTTATCACTTCCTGTCACTGTCTATATTTTATATTGTACCTAAAGCATGGAGGCACCAAAATGTACGAGCCATTTTAGAGCTTTTATTAGCAATCAGCTAGGCAGGAAAAAAAGTTCACTTACCTTGGAATATCTAGAATTGAAATTTTTCTCACCTTAATTATTAGTTACCGTATTGTCCAAAACTCTAAAATATGTGCTATGAATGCTCTCTCTGAGTTTTTAAAACCACTTTTTTATTTCTCTGGCCCCTCTCCCCATACAGATTTCCATAGACTTTGGAAGCAGAGTCTCTGAAAAATGAAAGGTCAGCTTTGGTTTGTAAGGTGCAGCATATCATTTGGCTACCCCAATTTTCTGCTTGTTTATGTGTTTTTTTTTTAACCATTTGTGTTGTGCATTGCTTGTGTTTACATTCAACATATGTAAAATACAATAGATGGAGCTTTTCCTGAAATAACCAGTTAGTCTTAGACTTTCTATGCAATCTCCCTCTTGAGTAAGTAATAAGAACAAAATCACATATTGAATGGTATTCTTAGAAATGTATGTTTTAATTGGTTCCTGTGCACCATCATGTTTTCCAAGATGGCAGTACCACAAAGCAACATTAATATCTATTCAAAGCAAAGCAGATCACAGCTGGCAGGTAGATTTTATTAGAGACTTATGAGGAAGAAATAAATTAAGCCACGAGGGATAAAATTGAATAGGTTGAGGGCTGACTGAACCTAGAATGTTATTCACCCTCCTGTGTTAAACTTGTCTGGCTTGCAACTTCAACTAGATTGTCTTTCAAAACAGTAAAATGAGGCACTGTGTTTGTCGTGGAGGACTTCTCTTCCAGAAGACACGAACAGCACCAGCATTCATCTGAGCTCTGTTTCCACAACGATCCCACTTCACTGGTTCATCTTTCTGTGTTGCAAAGAAACTAGTGAGTTTTCATCACTGTAACATTGCCATAAATAGAAATTAACTCCTTAAAATTGACAGGTCTATCCTGATGGTATGTGTGCCTCAAATCCTTTCTTTCTTCTTTTTCCCCCCCCTATCAACTGGCTTGATAAAAACATGGCATTTCTCTAAAAACCTTTCTCCAGTCTGCAATGTATGTAGGGACTGAAGCTGAGTCAATCAAATTTATTTTAAATCATAACTGATTAGAAAGTGTTATCATCTGATAAACAGCGGTTTATGGGTTTAGCTAAAAATGATTATTTATAGTCTATGAAATGCAACAAAGCACAGATGATACATATGTTTTGAGAAAGATCCTGCATTCTTTTGTGCCAGTACTGCAGTATGATGCCTCTGGTCATGCCCTCTGCTAGACAGAAAACAGATAAAGGATGTGGGTCAGAAGACAGCTTTATCTCCTATAGATTCTGATTAATTGTTCATATTAGACTTCTGCACACATTTCCCTTTCTGAGCCTACAGGCCCCAGGAAGCGTGGGCAGAAACCACAGAAAATTTGGTGATGCAATAGCTGCTGATTTGGTGCAAATGAAACAATTTTTTGTGATGTGGATTTACTTGATGTTTTTTCAAGGTGACATATATCCTTTTAGTAAAATCAGGTTTTTTGTTTAATCTTCAATTTTGTTAGAATAATTGAAAAAAAAGTTTATTTAATGCATACTAAGAAAACAAATATAAACTCAGTGACCTCTGCAAGTGCTATATAATTATTTTTATTTTTTCTCTGCAATGCTGAGTGCACTTACTTAAAAGTGGTGTGAGACTTGAAAAGTTTAAAAGCTTGATTTAATTTCAATTCCTGTAAGTGAGCATTGAAAGCTGCTCCTGTTCCAATGAACGAAAAAGAACAATGCTGTTGAAATAAACATTTTTATGGAAACTTTTTTTTGTTCTTTTCCACATGTTTTTGCAAATGCAACTTGAATACAAGTAGAAATATGGACTGCAAATCTTTCTTCTTGCTTGTTTTAATTTTGTTGTGTCATAATATGAGTCAGTTTTAAAACTCAGAGAAAACTGGAGGGATACTTGCATCTAAAAAGAAGTATATGTTAAAATATGTAATAATTTATTTTTAAAGTAAATCTTGAGGCCTTCAAAATGAGGATTATTAAATCATGTCCATTTACATTTTTGCTTTCTTGAAAAAGAAAGTACTTTTTGTTCATTTCATTACATCCCTGCAGAGAGAAAGCTCATTTGAAAGATTCATCTTCTATTTGGTGCAGGTCTTCCACAATGCAGACATGGAGACAGAAATGTTTATCAAAAAAATAATTAAAAAAATATATATATAAAGGAGTGGAAATTGGAGGTCAGCTTAAGGGACAGATCTGATTTCTTTTACAACATTTAATTTAATCTTTGCAATTGACTGCATTTAAAATTTTTAGTGTTCCCTTAACTTTATGGTCTTGTGTCAACAGAAGGGCTTTATGCAGAAGTTGACCTATTTTATTTCCTTTTTCGTGTATATTTTAGCACAGGAATGTTAGTAGCATCCTAAGATATTATATGTGGAAATTATAATGCAGTTGTATTTATATAGTTTCAGTGCTGATAAACTTTTTTCATGTTCTGCATGAACCAGTTGCCTTCACTAAGAACTGAAGTGACCTCTTTCTTTCAAAAATTATTTATTACAGTTGTAAGACATACATATTCTATTTCCATACACACTGCTTCTAGTTATTGAAATATACCAGCAGCAGGCTGTTTTTCTTTAGCTGTGGTAATATCTAAACACAAAAATTAGCATTGTTATATATTCATTATATCAGCAAATAAGGATTAATAAAACTGGATATTAAGGGTGTACAAAAGTTTTAAAGTTATGTAAGAAACCTTTAAGGGTTCAAAATTGGTTTGGCCAATCTGTGTTTTGTTGATGTGAAACTCAAAACAAATAATGAGTTTATCAAAGCTGTCTCCTTCACAAAATTAGAATCACTGACTGTTCACAGTGAGAAGGTATCCACAAGGATCATCAAGTCCAGCTCTTAAAGGAAGGTGCAATCTGGGGATTGAGCCTGAGACCTTGGTGTTATTTGCACCATGCTCTAACCAACTGAGCTATTCAGTACTCTATTCTGCTATGGTTACAAAAGCCAGGGGTGGAGCTTTAGCGATGAATATTCAGGTCATCACTGAAGGGTTGTTGGCCTAACAGGAAAAAAAAGAGCTAAGGACCCACAGAGGAAGGGACTAATTTTTTTTTTCCCAGCTCTGAGGGAGAGGCAGCCATTTTCCTCAAGCTTAGGTGTAAATAACAATCCTTGTCAGAGCTGCTATTGCCTGGACTTCACTTAGAGACCTTGCCAGCAGCAATCTGCGAGTTTCCAGCCACTGCTGTTTTTTGTTCTCTTGCCAAAATTGCGTCATTTGCCATTGAAGCCAGGGTGAGCCTGTGAGTGGCAACTGTTGCTGCTGGGTTCATTACTGGGAGAGACTCTGCTATAGCTGCCCCCGCAGCCTCTCCCTCCTGCTGGTTGCTGTTGTTGACTGCTGTTCTTCACCAGGAGGAGGAAGGGAGCCGCTCCTGCCTGCCCTCTTCCTGAAGGGAATCATTTGCTACATTGTGCTTGTCTCAATTTTTTTTCCCAACCGCATATTCCGTGGATGGTGCAAGCGTGGGGGGAAGCCTCTCAGCCATTTTGTCTCTGTTCGGCGAAACCACAAGTCAGAAGCAATTTTTACTTTCTTTTTGTCCTAGGATTGCGGAGTCTAGAAAATGATTTCTGCCTTTATTGGCTTAAATTGTTTTCCTGTGTATCTTTGTAGTTACTGCTATTTCCTTTAGTAAATTATTTTTTAATTATATTTCTTTATATGGTCCTTTCATTATTGGAGGGGTTAGGGAGAGGTTGAAAGGAAAGGGGAACAACTCATCTAGAAATCTATTTCTCTGGTTGCTTTGTCCAAAACCAACTCATCTTCTAAGTATTTGACTGTTTTGAGGATTGAATAGGACTCAGCGTGTTATTACTGTGTTTGGTCTACAATGCCTTACTGCAGAAATTATGTCCACATCTGACGTGTTCCACTGGGAAAGAAGGGACAGTTCACACCGGATCAGGGTCAAAACAGGAAAGGACGTTTATTTGAGGGGCGCATGGGACTTATATAGGGTCGGGATGGAGGGTTCCAGAACTGGGGAGGAGATAGGATGGAGTTAAGGTGGAGCGCGACACAAAAAGGAAAAAAGGAGATAAACTGCGACATAAAGGGGAAAACTGGGGAGCAGCTAGCCTTATAAGGCGTCGATGCACTGCACCACCGGCCAGCCAATAAGAAACTGGGGATTCAACTACCAATGAGAACAATTGAACAATGCAAAGGTAATAATTACTATTGTAATACAATGTTTCTATATCTGTACTGAAAGAACTTTTAAACAGCAGCTTAGGGTCTGCTTTGCACCTGTCGAGTCCAAAGCCGATAAAACTGCTCCTTTATCACAGATTTCTTAGGTCCTGAAGTTTTTCCAGTGTTTTGATCTTTCCACTCGGCAAAGTCCTTTGCTGGTTCCCCCACACACATCATGTTACTGGGAGAAACGTCAATGGCATAGTGATAGACTTGACAGAAGCTCCTCTCTGTGTCACAAGCTTGTGCTTCTTCCGACCAGACTGGGAAGTTTTTTCTTCTAAATTTCAACTAAATCTTTGTGAAAGTGGTCTGTAAAAGTTAGAAAGCCAAGTTTGTAATGTACACAGGTGCTAAAAATCTAAAAGGAACTGCACTTTCTTTTCATGCTTGCAAATTTTTCTCATTGTTACTGAAACATTACATCTTCAAGGCCAATTTTGGTTTGAGCTCAAAGAAAAGCTGAGCAAAAGAAGTTACATGTTGGATTGATCTTGGGCAAGGAAAATGTGAAGGATATATAACTTTTTGCAGGTATGACTTTGCATTTTCTGCATTTAAAATTTGCAATATTCTCCAACTTTGTATTTGAGCAGTGGCCACCCATGGCTGACCTTTCAATATCTCTTGTCTATAACATTCTCTGTGCAGTCCCCCAAGCTTTTTATCTGTGTCAGCAGCTTCCTGATTTGGTGAGGAAGCCAGTTAGATGAAGGAAAATGTCTTGTTCCAGGAGAAGAACTGGACCAGGTGTCCACGGGAAGAGGAACAACACACAGAAGTGATGTTCTTGCACAATGACAAACAAACTATGTGGTAGATTTATAGACTAATAAGATAACTACCAGGTATTGTACATTATTTTCCATGAAGTTAAAGCTATGAGTGCTTTTGCTTCAGTTAAAAGAATGGGAAGATACTACCTTTATTCTCTTGTAAAGATATCTTAAGAGATATTGTGTTGTGTAGGTAAATACCTAACACAAGTAACTTCTATTTGCACTATTTTTTAACAATTTTCAAACATCCAGTTCTAGTCTTTGCAGATGCTTCTACCATATGTTAAATGGCCAACCATTTCATGTCATGGCCAGGCTTTGCAAACAAAGATTTTGGAAGAGCTCTACTCTCACTTGTTGCAAGCTCACTGATGGCTAAAAAGGGCAATGTGAGAAAGGCAAGTCCAGTTGCAAAAGGCACAGCAGAAAGTCTTCATAGGCAGTACTGATGAGGCACAGTTCTTTCTGCGTTGTCTTTTTTCCTCAAGACTGATTCTGCTTGTGTTCTCAAAGGAAGCAGCAGTGTTATGGATGGTGTGTCT
>JAWWEW010000088.1:2227629-2238344 GCA_035583185.1 Anabacerthia variegaticeps | reverse complement strand
TTAGATAAGCTGTGAAATGAAGCCATTGAGAAGTGGTTACTTTCCAAATTTGATTGCTTTTAGAAAGACATGGTGGTCTTTGGATGAAGGGAAGCAAGTTAGGAAACATTTTCTGCTAAATTACTGCTTTCTGAGTAGCCAGAGAGCACAAAAGGAAATTGTCGCGCTCCGGGGGGGGGGGGAGGAAATGAAGAGACGATTCACCCCAATTGAAGGTCAGGCAGGAGTGAACACTTTATGAGGGGAGCATGAGACTTATATAAGGTCTGGATGGAAGGTTCTGGAACTGGGGAGGAGATAACGAAGGAGTTAAGGCGGAGCACGACATAAAAGGGAAAAAAGGGGAGAAACCGTGACATAAAAGGGCAAACTGGGGAGTGACGCAGCCACGCACCTCCACTCGCCCCGTCCCCGCACTCCGCCGAGATGGGAAGGGAGGGTCCTGGACCTGCGGGGAGCCGGCAGGCATGGAGCCAGGGCGGCGAGGCGGTGGAGAGGTGGCACGAACACCGAAAGGACTTTTAAGCTGCAGCTTGAGGTCCGCTTTGCACCTGTCAAGTCCAAAGACAATAAAACCTTTCTTTTAACATGGATCTCTTAGGTTCTGTACTTTTTCCAGTGTTCTGATCCTTCCACTCGGCAAAGTCCTTTGCTGATTTCCCCGCAGGAAATGTGATTTTTTTACCTCCCTCATTTTCATTCATCTATGACCATGAGGTATGTTGAATAAGGAATTAGAGTAAACAAGTTCTAAAAATGCAACCAAATACTTGTGAAATATTTTTTTCTAATCCAATCATAAAAAAGATTCCAACTTTGAAAACAGTATTTGCATTATGCATATTTAACCAATTAAAATTATAAATTACACAACATGGTTCAGTTTTATCATTGTGCTGTAAATCACTTGTCATTTTTCAAAGAATCTCTCTACTGTAGGGATAATGGAAGATTTTCGGAAGCTATCTTTCTAACAGCTCTGATATTTAGTGTGTATAAAGTAGTGGAACAATTTAAAGTTTAATTCTCTCTGAAGTACAAACACCCACACGTATTGCAATTCTGCATATATACATTCTCAAACACACCTGAATTATGTAGTCATAATATTAATCACATCCCTGTAAGTTATAGAAACTCTCCCTTCCCCCCCCTCCCCTTTTTTTTCTTGTATGTGTGTTGTTAAGAAGTCACTGTTGCTGTATATCATGTACCATACACAGATCCATAGCACTATAAAAAATTAGAAGCCATCTATGAATCTATGTATGTATGTATGTATCATCTATCTATCTATCTATCTATCTATCTATCTATCTATCTATCTATCTATCTATCTATCTATCTCTCTCTCCCTGTTTTTCCATTACAAGCACAAATTTTACCACTGACAAAATCACCAAACTCCTCAGGGTATGATGGACCAACTTCCTTAACATCTTCTTCCCACATCTTTTTTTCCAGACTATTTTCTTTCCAGTTCAGGTAATAACTAACTGAAAGTTGTGAACAGAATGGTTGGGGCTGAAACATACTTCAGCAAAATGTTGTATGTGCAAAGATGGTTAAAAAATGGGAAAGAAACCCACTTTAATTAGTTTGCAATGGAATGAAGAGAATATTCAACTTTATACTGGTGTTGCTTACTGATCATTAGTCACATCCTAATAACAGCTTGTGTACAGTAAGGAAAAACTGCTATTTCATAGATTTCACCAGAAGCCCTTGAGACACCCCTCTGTGTGGTGCCAAATGCACTTCCCTGTAAAATTCCTAAGCTGCTCCCATTAACAATGTTGTTTGCAGAAACATAATTATTAAACTATAAATTTACATGTGATCATGAGTGAAGATCCATTTATTAATAAAACTTTGTTATGCAAAATTTTTCTTACCATCACTCTCTTTTCACCTGTGATTAAAATACTCATCATTGCCACAGGCAGATTGTGAACCACAGTACAATAAATCTGGGTAAAATGGAAAAGAGATGTATTTTCATTTCACAAACTAGAAAATACTCAGTAACTAGCTGCTAAAAAAATACCTGATTCACTTGAAAATAAAACAAACCACAAATGAATTTGAAAAAAAAAAAAAAAACCCAACCAAAACATTTCACTTGTTCGTAATCCATTAAAAGGATTTTGATGTTGATTTTTTTGAATATTTTAATACTGAGTGACAGCACACTCTATATAACCGGGAACTGCAAAATAAATGGGGATATTAACCCTGGGCTTGTTTTTTTTTTTTTCCTCTAAGGTAAGGAATAATATGACTTTTAATTAAGTGACTGATTTGACACTTATACTCACCATTTCAGAAAACAATTGCATTAACTATAAATTAAAAGATGTAATACTGATGATGTTATTTTTTTCCCTATTAGTTCTGCTTCTCGCTGCCTTACTATAGAGTTAAGCTATTTAAAAATGGTTTCACTTTTACCCAAAATATGATTCTGACTGTGAATTCACAACATGCCTTTAATTTATAATTTTTGTGCAGTTCATCTTTAGGAAATTATACAATGCACTCCAATATACTTCAATGATAGTGGCAGTTGTTGGATAGATTCTGTTAAAAGGAAAAGAGAAGAATGGAGCCAAGGGCCTTTTATTTTTCTTTCTGGTCTGACCAAACTGGGATTACAGAGTTATAAAGCCCTTCAATGCATTGATCTTTAGCATTGTGAAGAAGCACCAATGTTTCTGTAGAGCAAAGTTGTTCTGAAAATTGACCAAGATTTCAAAAGGGGCTGCTGCTTTTTAAATAAAAAGTGTGGCAGCTCTGAAAGGCTTAGAGCTAGACTTCAGTGCTGGTGTGAGTGATGATAATCTTTTGAAGCTGGGGATACCTGTGGGTATTTGTGGGTGGCAATAGCATAAGTGGGTTCCTTCTGGTCTCTAGACACTGTTCCCACCACCCTGACACAGGAGTAAATGGAAATGAAAACACCTGACTTAATTACCTTCAATTATGGTTTAGTACCTTGACTTTGGGGACTTCTTTTTTTCCTTTAGTAAAACAGATTATTTAATCTACTTTATTATGACTTCCATTGTTACTTATGTGACTCTTGGCAGCTTAAGGTATATGGGTTTCATGTTCTGTAACAGACACCAACCTAACAGGAACTCTGTTTCAGAGAAAATTTGTTTGTTTAGAGTTGCAGGTAGTTTTAAGAGGTACCATCCAACTTTCATATTACTCAGGATATGGATAACATTGACTGGGACATGAATCTCAGAACAAATAACTTGAGCCTGTTCACTCTTTTGTGTTTAGCTATCATGACGGGTTTTTTACTTCCATTTTCTTTGTGTCCAGGTACATCACAAACTGTAGTTAAGTGTCACAAACTGCAGTCAACTATTTTTGCAACCATTTGATTTATAAAAAAAAAAATATAGAAATGCAAGGATCAGAAATTAGAGTTAATGTTTTTTAACAAATATTTTTTAAAAACTCATTCCATATAACTCATAATTTGGCTCTGGAAACAGAAGGTAAAAAAAATGACAGTTAAAATGAGAATTATGTACTGCATAATTACTGGAAAATTTCCTAAAATTCTTACTTGGAATTGTTTTGGACAACACTGAACTTTACACAGCTTTAATGAGTAACTTTACAGAAATATTCTCCGCATCTAATTTAACACTAACAAGGTCAGAAGGCAAGATACATGAGACTAAAGTACCAGAGCAAATAGGGAAGAGGATGGGAAGATGCACAGCAAAGGAGAACAGCTCTGCCCTCTGTGTTTGGCTTCACAAACACAGATCAGATTTTGTATCATTTTCTCCCCCATCTACAAATTGCCCCATAATTCTCAAGACAGTATCTTCAGAAACAGCAGAGGTGTTAAAATCTTCTGTTAGCAGAGCAAACACATAGATTAGCTACCAGCTAAAGACTAGTTCACAGCAGACATTCTCAGAAATTCATCTCTATTAACACAGTCAACTTGCCTGTCAACAAGACACCTGTTTTTTCAAGTCATACTAGTCCTTTCCTATATACTCACATCACAGGTAAGCATTACATTTGGGCCATTAATTTTTTTTTTTTATAAAGTGCTATACTGATGCATGGCTGTCACTACACTAAGGAGAGAAAATTACAACCAAGCCTATTTCAATTTTAATTGCCTATGGCATATATCTTATCTACTCTCCCCAAACATTACTGATATAGATAAACTACAAAAATGAAACAGCTCTTTTCTTTCTCCATCTTTCCCATGTACTTTTCTATGCAAATTATTCCAATTGAACTAGTGCTTTATAAGAGGCTTTGCAGAGTTACATGTTAGTGCTTAATATATTATGTGTGAGAATGTTTACTTAGGTTATCAGTTAAAATTGTTTAAATAGAGTTGTAGCAATACCTTCACTTACTTATTTTGCAATTTTGCTCTGTCCCCCTACTCTATTAACCTTCCTTTCAGTGAAGTAAATTTACAGAGTCTCCAGTGCTATATCCTCTGTATTCAAACTAAGGGCAACCTGCATGGGTGCAAAGAAGTAAACTCTCTAAATGTGTAACTGAAGCATAGTGTATTTGCAGAGATATGAGCTGGTTTGAAATGATGATTCATGAGAAATATGAGTTGGTGCTTACAGTTGCAATAAACCCTTAATTCAACATGCAGGTTCACAGATGTGATATAAATAGGTGTAAACACAGATGTAAACACCACACAGGCAGGAAAGGGACCTGTGATCCTCCCTCTGAGACAGAGTATTCACCAACAGCTTTTATCCACAGCTAGCTCAAGGCAGGCTGATTTTCATCTTACAGACAGCCAATAACAGACACAGAGACTGATTTGCAGGTTCTCCTAAGCACAAAAACCTCCTCTTTTCTTATCTCTAGCTGGTGTAAATCCTCTGTCCCCTTTGAAGCCAATGCAACTCTGAGACATTACTGCAGATGAGAATACACCTCTCAGTTACTCATGCTTTGGAGGTCATACATGGTGCAGTGCAGTGAAGGTTGTGCAGTAGGGATAGTAGTGAAATAACTCCAGCAGCAGTATTTGGTGTTTGTTTTGGGCTTCATTCACTGTCATCTCTGAAAGAATTAATCTAGTTAACAAAACAATTTTGATATGAATTCATGAGTTCTATACGTTACAGGAGGTCTCTCTACAGTCTGTCAAAATTTCCCTGTCTCACAGATGCGGTAGAATTGAGAATCTGAATAAAATCTTCAGCAACTGAAGAGCTGGGGATTTAGCATTTGCTTCTATCCAATACATTAAAAAAAATTAGCCTTCTTCAGTGAACCAGTTCATCATTGCTCCAGGTAAAACTTGGTGGAGTTATCATAGCACTGTCTTTGCCTAACACCTCAAGGCTGTATTGTGGTTTCATGTTTTCAGTAGGGATCATGTCTAATTCACAATATTTTCTATGTTCTCATGGTTTGCTACAGTACATTTTAATGTTAAATTTGAAAATAAAAATTACATCCTTATGGCTCCTTTTATTTATGAAACATTTTTTTATACAGCACATGACAGATTAAAAGGGCTTAGCTGTGTTGATTAATATGGCAATAGCTAGATGCAGTCTTGCTGTGAAAGACCTTGGAGAAGTCCCACTTGCCTTATTACCCACCCCCAAGTGAGACATCAGTTAACATGGTCCGTGCATATCAATGCAGAGGGGCTTAGACTAATACAACACTAATGGAAAATTGTGGGTCACCTTGTCAAAATATGTTAAATGCCCCCGAAGTATTTTTTTTTTTTTTAATTAAGAAAAAAAATGACAGTATACTGACCTTGCAATATCATACAGCCTTTCAGGAAGCAAATACTACTCAGTCTGCAACCTGCTCATTGATGTATGAGTCAAAAATCCATTCCAACTGAATTATAAAAGACACATCCTCATGTGTTGATACAACCCACCTGACAAAACATTAAGCAACTGTACTCTTTAGTATGGAACATATTTGATGATACTTATTTGGAAAATACATGGAGAGGCCTCTGAGTGATTCATAAGCAAGGGTTACAGATGCCAGGGTGTGTTGGACGTTAGTGCATTGCAAAGTCAGGGAAAGTTCATCTTGTGACCATGGCTCCTGGATTCACTCCAAGAATATGCCATTTGCAAAGATGGCATTAACTGCAAGTGGGCTGTTGGGGGATTTGAATTCCCGCCCCTGTATTTATCTACTCACAATGTCATTAACACCCACATTGATTCTGAACTGCTGCTGATGCCAAGGCTGTTTTGTTTGCTGGTGTCACAAATCACAAACCAGAGAAAATTGTTCTGGTTAAGATAACAGCTCTGTAGCTTCCCATTGTTATAAATGAGACATAGGAGCCCTACATACCTGCTAGTAATGCACTCTAATGGTTTTGCCTAGCTATAATTTAGAAGCATTACCTTTGCTTTGCCTGGCAAAATTACTACTAAGACAGCTGTAACATGATTTGCACTGGAATTGTCACAATGCATCTGTCAATATCTTCCTGGTCTTGGTATACTGCCTAAGACAATGCTGCAGGTTAAAACTGGTAACAAGGGCAAAACATCGTTAATTAGCTAAGTATTGGTAACAAGGACAAAACATCGTTAATTAGCTAAGTATTGCCTTCATCATGAGGCTTGTTTTGAAAGGGAAAGAGAACTATATAGGGTAGTATGATACTTGCTTTAATTTCTGATGTAATACACGAAGGTTAGTTGAATCTCCAATATAGTGGGACTAACTGCATGTATATAGGTATGTAAATCACAGAATATGTTGAGCTGAAAGGGATGCACAAGGATCACTGAATCCAACTCCTGGCTCTTCACAGGACCATTCTCAAGTCACGTGATGTTCTTGAGAGTATGATCCAAACACTTTGTGAGCTCTGTGCCATGACCATTTTCCTGGGGAGCCTGTTTAGGTGCCCAACAACATTCTGGGTGAAGAATCTTTTTCTAAGCCTTCCCTGACACAGCTTCAAGCCATTCCCTTGGGTCCTGTCAGTGGTCACCATAGAGATCAGTCCCTGCCCCTCTTCTTCCTCTCATGAGCCTGTTGCAGTCTCCCTTCAGTCTCCTCCAGGCTGAACAGACCAAGTGATCTCAGTAGCTCCTCATATGGCTTTCTCTCAAGGCCCTTCACCTTCTTCACTGCCCTGCTTTGGAAAATCTCTAATGGCTTAATATCTTCCTTATATTGCAGTGCCCAAAAAACTGCATACAGAGCTAACTCAAGGTGAGGCCACACCAGTGCAGGGCAGAGCGGGACAATCCCCTCCCTTGCACGGCTGGTGTTGCTGTACTTGATGCCCTCCAGGTCATGGTTGGCCCTCCTGGCTGCCAGGGCACTGCCACTCATATTCAGCTTGTTGTCAACCAGGACTCCCAGGTCCCTTTCTGTGGCACAGCTTTCTGGCATCGCATTCCCCAGTCTGTGCAAACATCTAAGGTTGCTTCACCCCAGGTGCAGAATCTGGCACTTGCCCTTGTTGGACTTCCTGTGGTTGGTGATTGCACATTTCTCTAATTTGTTGAGGTCTCTCTGTGGGGCCTTCCTAACTTCAAGAGAGTCAACAGCTCTTTCGAAATTTGTGTCATGTGAAAACTTGCTTAACATCCCTTCCAGTCCTGTGTCCAAGTCATTTATGAAGATGTTGAAGAGCACTGTGGAACCCCACTACTGAGAGGTTGCCTGTCTGATATCACCCCATTTGTTGTTACCCTCTGTGTTCGACCTGTGAGCCAATTGCTCACTGCCCCCCATAATGTGTATAAACAGGTTGTTATGTGTATGTATTCTTAAAGGGGCATATATAAAATATACATGGTAGTTTTATCTTTATATTCATGTATGAGCATGGATACAATACTTGCAAACCACCTGTTATTCTATAGTCATAATTGCATCAAACACACTAAGAAATCTCACAAGACTTTCTTGTATTTTGGTTTCACCACCCCAAGCTGGAGAATCTGAAACAACACCTAGCAAAAGCATTGCTGCAGCTGCAACTGTAGGATTCTGGTCTAGATTGGCATGGCACACAGAAGACCAAAGTAATTGGTTTAAAGAGGACCATGCGGCAGATCAATAGCAGAGTAATAAAATCTTTTTAGTATTGTCTCAATCCAACATACAGTGGTGCTTATGAGTAGAAGTGAGCATTTTCCTGCATCAGCTTCAAACACTGCAAAACACTTACCTATGAAAGCTTTAAGAATAATAATTAAACAGTCAAATAAGTCTTCAAAGAACCTGAGCCACAGGTAGTAATACGAGGTCTAACTATTCATGTATGGCACATTATCCCTTTAAACCATTTTATTGGTAAGGAATGGAGACCATGAGAAGTTTATTTACACCTTGACAAAAATTCTTAAAAGATCCTACCTCCATATAACTTCAAGAAAAGGGTGAAATTTGGTATCCCTGAATGTCTGATGTTTACGTACTTCCTTTAGTCTTGGAATGTTCTTGCTAGTCTGAAGGGTAATTTTGACCTGGATAGTGATTCCAGGATGTATTTTTCTGACTGTGTCTTGATACAATTTCTTGGTTTAGACTTATTGAAGAGTCTTACTGGCTGGCTGTGAACACTTCTGATTTATGAAAAAAGCATGGAAATTTTTGTAAGTCAGAGTAGCATTTCATCTCAACTTGCTGGCTACAACTGATGATCTCTCTGGAGTCTTCATGAGCTCAACAAATGCATTTATGTTTCTCTGAGAGTCTGCTCATGGGAAAAATTTAACATCTAAGCCCATTCAGAGTGATCAGACTCATTTTGCTGAATGCTTGTAGAGTACAAATTGACTACTGACAGAAGACAAAAATCTACAAAGAGGACAAACTGTTGTCCTCTCAGTGATATCTAAAAGTTGGGTTTTTTGAGTGTACTAAAATCTGCACTCATCTTCTCTTTACATAAATGATGCGTGCTTGACACTTTGAGGTTAAATGCTTCCTTGCAGATGAAATGGAAGATTCTCCTGTGTTTCAGTTATCATTGGGTCAATGCCAGAAATAGCAACGTTCAAAGTGGAAGGTGCTCACATATTGAATACCAAGCTACTAAAGTTTTGATTGGGAAAAAAACAAAACATAATTAATAGATATTCTAATGCAAGAAAAACAAGAAAAGAGGACTTGAATATCTTCTGTATGAGCTGTGTTTCCAAGGAAAAGAAAAAGTCTCCTCCTTTCAAACATCACAACTACATTGATTCTGTCAGCCAGCCCCAGATCTAACTGCTTTGCCAGAGGCATACTCATCCCCTATTTGCAGTTTGGCTGACTTACTTGTGGACTCTCATCCTCGTCTAGCACATAGCAGGAAAGTGTAAAATCCATCATCGATTTATAAAATGCTCATACACTTAGAGATATCTTATTTTGTTGATTTTATTTGTTTCCCTGTGACTGAAGTCCTCCAGGGTACAGAACGTTAGGAATGTATTATACAAAGAGGAGCAAAAATGCTATTTAAAATATTATGTGAACTGTAACCATATCCTCTACCAAATAGCTGTAATCAATCCAATTAATTTTTACTCATAGGGCTATTATACACACCAAAATAAATGCTGTAATGGCTGTGAGGGAGTTTTATTCTTTTTTTTTTTTTTTTTTTTTTTTTTTACAAAAAGAGGACAAGAAAGTTGTCTGTCTTACTCAGTATGCATTAGTAAATAAATGTTACATCTTTCATGCTTTTACTGCAGGTGAGAAAACCATATCATAAGTTTCAAACAAATGTCTTTGATGGGTTATTCACAAATGATCAGGCATTATTTAGTCTTGTATTCCAATTGTTTCTTGCCTAGCACTGAATGAACAGCTGGAGTCTCACAAACAATTTAAGGACATACAAACCTATTCATACATAGAAGGACATGAAAAAGACCTTTTATATTCAGAACAACTGGTTCCCTACCACTGAAGCAGGGCTTTGTTCAGTGTGTGACAAGTGACAGACTCTGGATACTTGATTATATGGAAATTTTGCTCCCCACAAGTAGACGTGGTTCTGTAAAACTGTGAAAAGCTGTGAAATTCATCTCTTTACTGTGTCGTACTTCCACAGCATCATGTTCCCAACACCTTGTGTGATCTTCAGTGCAAGCCACTTCTACTCTGTTGAGCAGAAGTCCTCATCTGTGGGTTCTGTCTTTCTCAGAGGCTTTGAACAAGTCGGGGATGGCAAAAAGACTGCAAGATGAGATCTTACCACTGGTCTTGAAGGTGTACATGGCAAACAAATTGAGTGCAACTGAATGTACAAAGAGGGATCACATGCACTAATTGGGACAACACACTATATTAAAAATGCTATCTGCCTTCCTTGCACCATCACCAGCCTTCCAGTCCAAAGGGAATGATGCATCAAACTTTTCAAGTGCTGCAGAAGTACACAGTGCCTGTGCTTACCTTCCCCTGGGGTTTTAAACAAAAAAGGAATATATGGCCTACAATACACTTGAAAAATAACCTTTAAAAATCAAAGCTCATCAACAGTTCTGTTTTTGTGATATTTGTCCATTTCCATGCCGCAGTTACAACCTCTGTGTAGTGTCCTTGGTGAGACAGCCTTTCACTAGTCTACCAAGTCCTTCTCAAACAGAACTGACTCTGGAAGATACCAGAGTTTGTATTCAACTTCATGTGGATTTTAGTGTGATAAATAGTTTTAGTGCTTTATCATCTCACAATGCCCT
>JAWWEW010000088.1:2197313-2215910 GCA_035583185.1 Anabacerthia variegaticeps | reverse complement strand
ACTCTGACTTATAATCTCTCTTGTGGTGGGTCCATTTCTCCTGCCGGTTTACCTTCAAACCAGCACAACCTGAAAGACAACGCAGACAGTAGTCACAGTCAGGACAGCTTCATGAGTGGGATGTCCTGCTTATCAAATCTGATTTCCTTGTATAACAAGGTAACACACTGTACTTGTTTTGGCTGTAGTAGGGTTAATTAGTTTCACAGTGGCTAGTATGGGTCTACATTTTGGATTTCTGCTGAACACTGCACTGATAATATAGAGATATTTTGTTATTGCTGATCAGGGCTTACGCAGAGCCGAGCCCTTCTTTGCTTTGTGTACTGCCACACTGGCAAGGAAGTTGGGAGTGCATGGGAGGTTGGGAGAAGATACAGCTGAGACAGGTGACCTGAACTGACCAAAAGGATATTCCACACCATATGGCATCCTGTTCAGTGTATAAAATGGGGTGAAGAAAGAGGAAAGAGGAGCATATTTGGAATGATGACACTTGTCTTCCAAGTCACCATTATGTGCAATGGGGCCCTGCTTTCCTCAGATTGGTTGAACACCTGTCTTTTGGTCAACAGCAAGCTGAATATGAGTCAGCAGTGCCCTGGCATCCAGGAGGGCCAACTGTGTCCTGAGTGGCATCAGACACAGCAATGCCAGCCAGTCAAGGGAGGGGGTTGTCCCACTTTACTCTGCACTTCAATATCATGTGTAGTTTTTGGCAATGCATTATAAGAAAGATATTAAGCTGCTACAGGGCATCTAAAGGAGGCCCATGAGAATGGTGAAGGGTCTTGAGGGGAAGCTGTATGAGGAGCAGCTGAGGGCACTTGATGTGTTCAACCTGGAGAAGAGGAGGCTGAGGGGAGACCTCATAGCTACAACTTCCTCATGAGGGGAAGAGAAGGGACAGGCACTTATCTCTTCTCTGTGGTGACTAGTGACATGTCCTGAGGGAATGGGTTCAAGTTGTGTCAAGGGAGACTTAGGTGAGATATTAGAAAAAGGTTCTTCACCTAGAGTGTGGTTGGGTGCTGTAACAAGCTCACCAGTAAAGTGGTCACAGCATCAACCCTGCCAAGTTTAGGTGTTTGGGCAGTGCTCTCAGGCACATGATGTTATTGGGGATGTCTTGTGCAGGGCCACAATCTGGACTTGGATGATTCTGGTAGGTCCCTTCCAAATCAGAATATTCTCTGAATTTTTGATTCTGTGATTTCAGTCATCACAGTTTTCATGGACTTAACTGAACATAATGTAATTTGCAATGCTAACATAGAGGAATTTGTAATTAATATGAATATTTTAACATACCAACATTCAGGCACATATAGATGTAAATGGGGTGATCTTAGACAAGTGATGTCTGCCAGTGAAAGCAGTGCACTTGAATATTAACTTTATTGGGGCAGTTTATAAGGTAGCTTAACATCAATGAATGGCAATGATATTATTATTATAGCATGAGTATTGTATGATGAAAAAAATTGTACAGAAAGCAGGTGACACACAAAGGCCTAACGGTATAGTTTCTGTTCAGATAAAATTTCCACTAATGTTTTCAAAACCCAATGGAGGCATTGACTTATTACTACTTATACTACCATAGCTTTCAGGAACGATCATAGGAGTGGGCCATTAGACAGCACTTTCCATCCTATGAGATCCCATGCTGTTTTCCAAGTTATACTTATTTACAGGTAGATAGACCAAATTTTAGCCATGACAAAGCTGGAGACCTACAGGGTAAAATGCAGTAGAAACCCTACACACAAATTTAGAAGGGCAGCAGTTATCCTGGATCAGCATGCAACTCTTCCTGATGAGGACTGTAGAGTTTAATAATTTACTTATGCTAAAAACCAAACCAAAACCAAACCAAACAAACAAAACAAACCAACCAACCAATCAAAAAAAAAACCAAACAAACCAAAAAACAGCACACCTGAGTACTGTCAACTTTTATCCTAAGTCCAGATATGGCATCACCACTCAGGGATGTTACCCCATTTCTGCTTCAGATCAGCTGTGCAAGGCTGTGTTTTCCTCCAGGTCACCCAGCTGCTGGGTAGGACAGAGACGGCATTTATGAGGTGTGACAAGTGTCAAGCCAAGGTGACTCTGCAGTGAAAACACTTGTGAACCAGAGTTCCAACACAGGCAGTCTGTGTGCACTTAGGGCAAGCTCATGATATACTCTTGCAATTAACATTTTACATAGGAAAGAGTCTCAATGAAATCAAGAACAGGATTTGTGGCCTTAAAGAACTTTTTAATATGTGCATGAATATCACCACTGGGCTTTGATGTGATTTGTATTAGATACAGAGAACCCAGTGAAAGACAAACAGCAAATAAATCCTGAGATCATATTCACCTTCTGCTGCAAATATTAAGTGAAATCTTTACAATCAGCAGTATCTTTCCTGGCTAAGCTTGTTTATGGTATGACTCTGATGCATTCTTATGACTGGAACTCCAGTTCTGATTGAGGTTACATATACTTGCTGGATTATCAAAAAATCTCAAACCTGGGTTTGTTATGAAAATGCTCAGGGGTACTTCACCATGGTGGCCTTGGCTGTTCCAACTGAAATACAAGAAAGTGTGAAGTGTTACATGGTAATGCTCCTACTGACAGATACAAGTCTACAGTCTTTGGATTTAAATGTAAATAATTCGATTTTTGTCATTATCTCTGGAGAGATTTCTGCCATGACAATGGTGATTACAGAAGGATGATAAAATAAATAGCATTCAAAACTATAAAAAGTAAGACTTGATGGCCATTAACTACTAATGGAAAAAGTTCAGCAGGGGTGTGATATAGCCAAGAGTTTGTATTTTAACATGTTGAAAACAAATCCCAGCACAACCATTCAGATCAAAGTCAGTAAGCTTTCTTTTGTCCCTGTGAATATTTAGATCAGTAATATTGGTATTACTGATACATACCTATGTATCCATGTATATGAATATATAAGAAATATATAAAGAATTATAAAATCCCATTACACTGCTTTACTCTCATTTCAGTTCTTTTACACAGTGATGCGCATCTGTATTCTTCCAATCAATTTATTCTGTTAGTATTTTTCAACACTTTAAATCCCTATGCTAAGTCAATAATGTTGATTACTTACCATAAGCATTGTGCATGCCATTCTAATACAGGTTATTTGCAATTTGACATCCTCATCTGTATGCATTATTCCACTTGGAAAATTAAATGAAACCCTTGATTCAGAATCCGAAACACTTAGAAGTAATGATCCTGTTTACTGATTGAATGAAGTTGTGGGTTTTAAGTATTATTTAATAGATGAAACAAAAAGCACTTTCAGGCAAAAAAGAAGCATCTAAGTTGCTTTAGGAGGCATTCATATTGTATGAATAATAGACATTTATTCTGATTTTCATTGTTTCAGACCTCTGAGACAGTTACCTACACTGTTAGCTTAACATTGCTTCAGTTTTCTTACAATACAGAACATGAACCTAATAAACTCAATACAGGAGAAAACATAGCACCTGAAATTGTTTTGTCAGAATCTCTTCTATTGTTTTTTTGTTAGTCTGTAGGTGATAATGGCTGCATTTTATTTAGAATTATCAAAACAAATAAGATATGGAACTGGAATTTCTTCGGTCTCGTGTGAACCATAAGCTCAGAAAAATGCAAAAAGTTACTTTTAGTCCTGCATCGGTGCCAGTAGCTTTAATAACAGCAGTAACATAGGGAATAAATCCAAAGGGCATTTGACTGTGAGGTGCCCAGATAGGGCTTTGTTGAGGACCACTTTAAAGAGAGTGATGACCTCACAGTGATCATGTTCGTATGAAGATAGAACCATCTGAAGGCATTAATTTTGGTCTGTGAATCAGAGGTTTAGTTCTAATTTCAGATGTGGCACAAATTAGACATTATACTGTGATTTGGGTGTGTGTAGTGTGAAGGAAAGATAGACTGTTACTTAGTAAATGGTAGTGAATAAAACCAAAAGAACAGTGGATTTTGGAGAGCAGACGATTCACTCTTTTTTTGTGTTTCTCACTTCTACTAGAATTGAACTTGAAATCTTGGTGAACTATGGTGTCTTTAAGTGACTCATCTCTATTCAGGTGATATTATTTCAAATTCAAATTTATAAGCATAAATTTAAGCATAAATTAGGGGAAATCCATTCTCAAATATACACAACCTTTCAAAGATTTTCTCAGCCATTACTACATTGCAGATAGTCAGTTTGCTTTCTGATTTACACCTTTCACTTGAGATTTTAAACACATCATTTACCACAGAGGCATCATGAATTTAGTACTCTTGCTTATTAGCATAGAATTAGAATAAATCCTAGGAAAACAATTCAGAAAATTAGAAATATATTACATACTAACTTCATAAAATTTAGCAAGCAGATGCTGAAAGCTTGTTTGATGGCATATTTTTATTCAGAATTATTTTAGGGATTATCTAAGAGCTGTACTGTGGATTATAGAAAGAGTAATTTCAGTTTAATTTAGCCCTATGAATATGTGAAAGTGTTTCAGACAGGTGAAGTATACCAAGCGATGTCTTAAGCTACCACTCAAGGGACTATGAATAAAAAAAGAGTCAGTTGCCAAGTGGAGTTGGCATTTTACTAAGTCTGGATATAATTGTGCTAGAAATCTTGAGGATACTTTGAAGTAGTCTTAAGAGAGGATATTGCCTACTGGAATTCCTTCTTAGTGCAAGTTTCACTGCAATTTATTTTAGTTCAAATATTCTTGTGACATAAGATTATGCTCTTGCTCTGGATATGTATATTCATTTCACCAAGTGAAATTGTTGAGAGCTACTTATACTTGCTTCTGTGCCAGTTGACCTACTTTATGGGGATTCATTTCTTGTGACTGGAAAATAGTCACAAAAACCAGACCAAGGTTTTTATGATGGACATGCACTGAGCTGCCTGTCCAAGTGAGCAGACTGTCCATCAGCTCATCTATTTTTGCTGTTTCTCTTTGATTTCAGTGGTACTGTTCTGTGGTTTCTTTTTCTCTTTGCTGTACCCAGATTCTAACTCGTGCAAAACTAAGTCAGCCTTGGGACCAGCATCAACATTTCAAAGTATACCAACAACACATTTATGGGCACTGAGGATTGTAGTCAGGTGCAGCCAGATCATGTAGATCTCTTCTGTCTCAGTTGCCTTCCATAAAATAAGGATAAAACTTGGAACTTTTATTACTTTGCAGAAAAAAAAACCAAACCCAAAACCAAAACATCCTATGTCAACTATCACCCTCCTCTTTTTTTCCACAGTCTTTTTATTTCTGACATCTTTCATTTTTAAGAGGTAGTTATGAGAGGCCACTCTAAGAAGTTGCAATCCCCTTTGTCAAGTATCCCATATTAATCGGCCTGTTGAAGACTGTCACTTTGTTATCAGCATACTTGAGCAGAGTGGTTTTCCTGCTCTGATCAACTTCTTTTATCCCAAGACATGCTATCTTAGTCAGTTCTAATGACCCTCTCTTACTAACTGTTGATCCTCCACTGCTGATTTGCTGACAAGTGCAAGAACTTCTACTGATGTCCCCTAACCACACAGCATAATCAAGTTGCCTTAGAAAATGGGAACGGAAACCTGGGAAAGAACATATGCAAACATACATCTGAAAAAAAACTCCTGCCATTTAAGTGTACTTTGACCTGAACCAGAAATAGCTCTATATGATGAGAACAGCAAACATGAGAAACAAAGTGACAAGATTCATTTTCAGACCTCAGTGGTGTGAAAACATGCAGAATAAGTTTTGAAAGCAAAAAAAAAATAATGTGGAGAAAGACACAAAACTGGCAGAGAACACAACACTGATTTATTGGTGGTTATTCTAAAATAGTTATGGGCTGGAGGGGAGAAGCTCTGCAACAACGTATCTTAATACATTATTAATACATCTATTGCCTTGTGAAGGACAAACCACACCATTCCTATTGGGAGAGTTCTGGACGCTCCTGAGAAATGCTGAAAAATGACCCTGAAAACTGGGCAAATCAACCTTAAGATCACTGATATAAAATGTACAAAGTTTAAATAATAGCAGACTGATTTATTTATTTATTTATTTTGGTGTGATATCACTATAGAAAATATATTCAGATGGATATAACTGACAGGATTTCTAATCTCTCTTTCTTCTTCTATCAAGAAGACCAAGATCTCCTACCTTACAAAGTGAATGCTCTGGCCACTACGTTAAAAATCAAGAAAAAGTGGATTATTCTCAAGCTATTCTACTTTTATAAAAACTGTTTTCAGCAACAAGAACTCTTTACAACTTGAACTGGAATAAGCATCAGAGTTTGTGACTTTTGCAAGAACATCTCATCAACAAAGCTGTAGAATTATGCATCTTCCCTTTTACACTGAAGTTCTTGGTGTAGCTTAAAAATTACAAAAGTTTGTGCAGTTTTGATGTAAAAGAGATCTAGCAACAGCACAAAATACAAATCTTCAAATACAGAATTTTCAATACTGAAGACTTAAAAGAAAAAACAAACAAACAAACTAAGATTTTGTCTTAAGTCCTAGTGTCTTTGTGTTCTCAAAATGCAAATGCTTATAGGGAAGCAGTCTCCAGCTCACGAAACTTTTCAAAAAAGTGATTGCATCTGCAGAGGTCCCTCCCCATGTTAAATACTTGTAAAGATTAACACTCTAGAAGAGATAAGGAGATAAAGAACAAATTAAATTCTGATTCAGGACAGTGGCACAGACAAGTGCTCTCTTAGATTTATGCCTGCTTACTAGTCCATAAAGCCAGATGCCATCACTGGCATTGTTTTCTCAGATGTTTACCAGAGCCTGTCTAGGCTTTATTGTTTATAAATTAAGCATTTGCTAAATTACAGTATGCAATTATACACTCCACTTATCTCTGCTTTAGAGAGACTGATACAGTGAATTATGAAGTCAAACCTTAGGCTAGAAGAAGCCTATAAAGATTAAGTCATTGCATTCTTTCCCAAACAATTAGCAGCACTAGACTGCTAAGCAAAGATCAATCGTAATTGAGGAACAGAGGGAGGGCAATAAACAAATTACTAGTGTTTTCTCTGAAGCCTGTTGTTTTACAGACTCATTGTTATTTAATCCAGAAGCTCAGGAGATTGTAAATTATTGATTAGAGTTGTCACTGGCCCCTTGAAAAGGATTTACTTTACAATAAAAGTACAAGGAAGAAAATCTGCCTAGTTGTTTAAAGTAAAATGGGATAACAGCAGCTGATTCATAATCATCACCACAGCTGTACTGCCTATTTTGTGATGACGGTCAAGTGGTTTAGAGGTTTTGCTCAACAAACATCAGCATCTGAACTTTACCAGCTTATCTGTGAGGCACCAGGCATCTCCATCTTAATAGGCTTGGAAGGATCTAGAATCCATTTTTCAGAGCTCACTGCAACCTTTGGAAGAATTTACAAGTATCTATTTTTATTCCTTCTATTTTTGTTTTGTTTTGTTGTTTTGTTTTATTTTGTTTCTCCCACCCATCTTAGGTACCAAGGAACAGGTATACTGTATTTACAGGAGGACAACTGCACGTGTTTTCATGTATTAGGACATCTGCGATGAAGCCTGAAGTATAGGCCTACACAAAGATAATTATTTAAATGAAAGAGACCTTACTCCTTCCCTATCCAGTATCCCACTGCAATAGCTACAAAGCAGAGGAATTAGTTTTTCTTCTCTTCTAAATCCCCTCACTCAAAGGATGAAAGATGTTTATTTTGTTTTCAGTTCTTTTTGTTTTGCTTGTGCATGTTGGCAGCAGATAGAACCCCAAATCTTGTCAATCCCAGTGTGTTACACACAGAATTGTAAAGAAATTACAATTGCTGCTCAGAAGAGCTTAAGGACAAAAATATAAAGGACAAGACATGGACAAGACAGCAATATCACTATTCACAAAGCTATTACACTCATTTCCCAGAAAATAATGATAAACACTGTAAAGACCACAATATTTAAAACATTGTATGCATATTACAGTTTTGAGTTCAACTTGCCAGAACTTTTCCTGCAATTGTAATGCCAAATCCTCTACCTTCTTAAAAAATGCAACTTTCTTTCAATTAGGAGTGGAAATTTAATATTTTTTGTGGGACTCCTTTGTGTGTGTGTGTAACCTTAAAGAAAGCACTAAAAATAAAATAGAATTCCATTCCAACTGAAAAAAATATTTAGCCTCCACTAATACCACACAATGCCCAGAAGAAATAGAACAGGAGGAAAAAGAAATATGACACATCAGAGAATATAAAGGAAAAAAAGCACAAAGGCATTTTCATAGTTGTTTTGTTCCTGGAATCTGTCAAAATTTCTTCATTGCCAGAATTTATAGATATATATAGACATAGCTACAAAAAGGACAACTGTATTAGAGTTCTAGAATTTGTTGCCAGCATTTATTTTTCTGCTTTGTCTAAAACTCATATAAATTATCTTGTCCTAGAAGTCTTATAGTTGTTTTGATCATCATTAACTAGCCCTAAAAATTCTATTTTTCAGTAACAGTAACAAAGCAGAGTCTGTGAAACCTGGAAGTCAGTAATGGTAAGGCATCATGCGTTATTGCAACAAATGTGTGAAAAAATATATCCTATTCATAGAAGAAACATACATTTCTTTTGTGGATTTGAATTGTATCTATCATCTCTAGTTTCTCTCCTTGGCTGGCAGGCCACATACAGTAATAGATAAGAGTAAGAACAAAAAAATGCATTCTCAAGTGTTGTTTTTTTCTAGTTTGCTCACTGTTTGTTTAATGACAGTCACTAAAAATAAGCAGGCAGATTACAAAGATTTAGTGATAATGTAAAAGTCAGTGCTGCCCCTACTCCACTATGTCCATCCCCCTCAAAATATAGTATCTGCATATCAAATCTGTTTAGAATAATAATGTAAAAGCTCATGGCCTTGCAATCTTTCTTCAGTACAATAATAGGAGCTTACAAAGAAAGGAAGGAGTCATAGGGCACCATTTCCACATACATTAAAAGCATATACGTGGGGTGTGACATCCCATTAACAGTCATCATATGCTTCCTCTGGAGATGTTAATTCCTGATCTTGTCAGGGGAATGCATGTGTGTACTGTGCACGTTTATTGGTAATGTTTTATAAATTATCCATCTCGAGATGAGAGGTTATGTACATCTGAAAAGTTACATTGCTCTTGGTATTAAACTTTGTGATCTGATTATTATGATATCATTTATTTATTTATTTATTTTTTACAACACTGTCCATCTGTTACAAGACTGTGGATCATGTGCAGTCATCTGGCGGAAGGCCTCAGAAATGAGTCTGTGGGCTTTGTTCTGCCTCTGCCAAACTCAGCCAGAGCTGATATTCAGCAGGGCTGCTGAGTTGCTTTTCCTTGTGGTTACATTCTTCTCCGCCAGCCTTGTTTCTTCTCCTTAGAGATGTGTCACCTTTATCTTATCTCAAGTTCCTGTCAGGTGGCTTAATTTACTGTCCAAATTTCCAGGAACTGACAGAGGCATATTCGGGAGGGGAAGAACGAGGTCAATTTGGTGATTGCAGATGAACAGTTTGCCATAGTGGGTAAAGTACTTCGGTGATTTTAGCAATATCCGAACCATTAACCATTAACATCTCAGTCTCTCACATCAACCCATGGCTCAACATTAAATAATTTGTTTTCTGCTGCTCACTCCAAAACTTTGATGGTGGTGATTTTCACATAACAGTCAGAAGGAGAAAAGAGAGAAGAAAGAGAAAGAATAGAAACAGCATGAATCATTGTCCAAAACAATGTGTTTACCAAAGCAAAAAGTGAAGCGGTAGGCATCAGGAGAATAATCACAGGATATGATTAGGTTATAACAATTGATGAGATATAATAGTTAAAATCACACTCCTTAATATTAACAAAGTTACAAACATAAAAATCAGAATTTAAAGGACAGAAACAGCAGAAGCAATAACATGAGTAATCATACAGCATACAATAGATATCTCCATCCTTAAAGATGCAAATCCAATTGGCTTTACTGTTGATTGGGTAATAAGTAAAATTATTATCCCTTTCAAATTTAGTTGTATTATCCCTGGTTGTTTTTTCTTTTTTTTTTGAATTTCAGTGGGAAAATTGCCTTCATCACATTCTTTTACAATTGCTGCCACAGTAAATGGCATCCACGCCTGAGAAGCATGTGTGGTGCAGAATGTACTACAGTTGCTATATTGATTGGCATAAATAATAGAAGTGAGGTGAAATTAAAATACCCTCTTAGGACACATGATAGGAAACCCAACAGTACATTAGACATGTTTAAGTGGGAATAAAAGTCTCTAATTTTTATTAGCCAAAATGCTTACAGGTAGACTTGCTTGAAAGCTGGTAAAATGCCTTCCTGTATTTTATCCATGCCCCATTTATAGTCCATGGCTGTCCTTTCCTCTGCTCTAGAAACAGGGAGTCAGCCATTTCCTATGTAATATTTTCTATAATTTTGTTAAATTTATTTAGTTCATCCATGAACATCTCTGAAAAATTCAGTGAAATAATAATAAATTGCAAGCCTTCTGAGGCAGCACTGGGAAAGTTAATACATATTTGTATGATTTCAAATATGCATAAATTCTCGTACCAACTCCCAGGCTAAATTTTATTGAGACAAGTTATACATCCATAAGAGAGAAGAAAAGTTTTTCCCACTTAAAATGAACAAAATATCTGATTGTTTCCTAATTTAGTATATTTGCCACATCATGATGTGACAGCAATTGATGCAAATAAGAAGCAGCATTACTTTTAATCAAAATATAGAAATAGTGTGAGGTCTTAACCTCAACTTTAGTGAATTTCAAACTGAAATAATGAGATTCTCTCTACTAACAAATTTAGCACTAGTTCTGTTTACAGTCTTGGTGTATACATTCTGATTGGAAAAAAGGTATTATTTGATTATAAAATTATTACTCATAAGTGTCATAAATGCCCATGTTTCCAACAGGCAATCCCTGTATAAAATTATTTCTAACTAGAAAGCCTGCTTTTACCTTCAAAAGCTGATTATTGTAAAATTTTTCCTCAATGAACATTTTAATAGGTTTCCACTGTGAGCTTTAACTTTACAGTTATACATTTCTAAATTATACAGACAAATATATGCAATTTCTCGTGAGGTCTTTATTTTTCATTGGGTTTGAAAATTAAAACTAATGGGAATTTAAAATTAATCAGGTAATGTTCAAATAAAAATTATTTAATAGAGGATTTTTAACCCTTTTTAAGAAATGTCTTACAGTGGAATGACTTGATCTTGGTTTCCTTACAGATTTATTTTAACTTTTATACATTTGATTTGATTCAAAATTTTGTAGTAAATTGCTTTATTTCTTCACACTAAATATTCTAATTTTTATGCATTTATATTGCTCTCCACTGATTTTTTTATTGTAATCTGAGTCACCAAAAAACAGTGAAAATTTTGAGCTTTAATATGTTTCATAGCAGAACTAACTGGATAGGGATATCTAACAGATGTGTGAGAAAAAGGACTTTCAGACATTGTGTCACAGTACAAATGGTTTGATTTGCATGTTATGGGTCTGAATCCTAAGGCGAGAAGATAGATGTAGCAATGAATAAAAGCTCTGATGATTTTAGGAAATCCTGAATAACTACTGAGTACCTTTATATACCCACACAGGTTCATAAAACAGCAGGAAAGCCTATGAAGCTCTAAGATCTCTCAGACTCCTGAAGGTTTGTCAAATGCACATGATCTTGTGTAACTTGCAAACTGTCAGTGAAGTGTTGCAGAGTTTGCAAACTTTAGACCTTAAACAAACTCTAGGGTTCCTGCAGCAGCTATGACGCCTACCAGGACTTTTCAGTTATTCACAGTATTTGTACTTCACCAGGAGAAATTCAATTAAGCTTTCTAAAATCACAAGGTGCTCTCTAACATGACACAGATATTTGTAGAAGCACTATAGGATATGAAGAATCACCAAATTACAGAGTTGCCATGTAGATATCAGGATGCTGAAGATGAAAAAAATGTCTTAAGAGGTTAACGATGCTATTTTCTCTATTGCAATTCTCCAGACAAACTTTACTGTACCCATTTGGAAAACAAATCCTCTAAATTTTAAATCAGTAAGTCTACTGGAAGTAAAACATTTTCTACTCAAGAAGTAGAAATGAAGACAATGTCTTCCTGAGAGAAACTTAGTTGAAAATTAGTCCAGCTGCAGTTGATTGGTGATATAAACAACCTGGATAACAGCAGTGGTTTGAATCAGTGCATTGATCGAAAAGAAGATATTGCATTTTTTCCTACATGAAGTCCTTTAAAAATTGCTCAAAAAATGTTTGTATCTTCAGCTTATGTGAAGACTTTTATAAGCTAGTCATATTTTGGTTGTTTCTCTGAACCTAAGAAAGTTCAAGCCTTTCCTTGGCCTTCCTGCTGGTAGAAAACCTATATGTGTCAGTCCGCAGAAAAAAGGTATGAGGACAGAGAGAACATGGATCATCACAAAGTGTTTGGTAGACTGAGGACTGACCTGAACGGAAGGAGTCATTCTCCCAAAACTGCTTTTGATATAACTGACTGCATCACCTTCAAAAGGTCTCTGGTAACTATTAACTTCCATTTCTCTCAGACTCCTGAGTCAAGTTTTAGTTATGGTGTAATGTCCTCCACTGAGGGTACAAGCATGCCATAATTAGAAACCTACATTTATGTTACCAAGCTTTTAAATATTATTTGAATTTCACTGACAGGAAGGTGTAACTGTGGACATAGAGGATGCCTTTCTCACAAATGGAAATTCAATTTAAAGAAACAGTTTGTAATCTTCTCAGATGTTAGGTCATGCTTAACATTTATTCTACTTAAAATTACATCTTGTTAAGGATACAGTTTTTAGTTTCATCCCTTTGTATCTCTCAACTGCTGCACATTAGAACACCATTTTAGGAGAAGGTGAGTTGTTCAATGCCATGCGTGAAGACCAGAGCAGTTCTTTGTAAATATCTACCGTTACTTCTCATATGGATGAATACATAATACTTTAAATTACACAAATCACATTTTAGATTTAGATCTCATTTATATAAACATGACAATGTAGAAAAGGTTTCAGAGAGCAAGCAAGCATTTTTGGTATAAAATAGAAATAAATTTTGATAACCATTAACTTGTTAGTTTCTTTAATGATTTTAAGCCTAAGAGACAGTTATTGCAAAAAACAGTGTTGTTCTCAGTCTATCTGCATATAAAGGTGAGAGTGATGGAAACCAGAAGAGAACATGTTAAGATTAAATTCAAGTAGTGACAAACTCCTTGTCCTTGAAGCTTGTATAAATAACTTTCCTTTGTTTTTTTAACCTGTTCCCCCTGCTCCTCAGCCACCCCAGCAGTGAGGCATGTCACTCTGATGGTTCACATCCATCTCCTTTTATTGATGTCCACTTTGGTATCTGCTCAGGTCATCAATTTTGCTGCCTTTCTGTCAGCTGGTGGGAAAGGCAGGGCAGCCTTGCGGGACTTGGCATGTGGGGGAAGGCTCAGCTCCCTGCCGAACTCACAGTTCCAGTCAGATGCTGGTATCAGGGTGTCATAAATCTTGTAGGTGACCCAGGTGAACTCTGAGGCTCAAAGCTCACTGAAAACTGATCAGGTCTCTGTTTAGTTTAACAGGCCCTTTTCAGTGACAAGTGAAAGGTTCAACAAATGCTCAAAACAGATATATATTAGTTGAAAAATTAATGACTTTTAAAAGAATGTTTGACAATTGTTTAGGGCTGCCTGTAGATCCATTATACTGATAAACGACCAACTTGCTCTATGCCAATTTGGAGATGGCCAACAAGAAAGCAACTTCGATTACTATTTTTTTTCCCTCCCCTGCATCACCACACACTCTCCACCTCTTTAGGGGCTTCATAAGAGCCTCGTGTGCTGTTGTGATCAAGAAGACTTAAAGGAGGTAGCAAAGGGTACCTGTGCAGCTTATATTTAACCTTGCAATCAAACTTGAATTAAACAAGACTGCAGATGCCTCCACTGACCTGCTATTGACCGCCTGAACTTCTGAGTTAAGGTCAGCTGGGGCCCAGACTAGGAGGTCAAAAGCTGGTCAGTGCTCTTCAGCTTCAACACGTTGAATAGAGACACTTTATTGCTGTGATTTATTCAATTTGCACAGACAGGTTAAGGAGAGCTTAAAACATGCCACAGTGCTCACTTACACTGGTTACACCATTCACTTGGAAAATAAATTCCAATTCTCCATTCAAAATCTCTTGTGGATATGCATTGAAGTATTTTACTCCCTGTATAAAGATTCATACCCACATCAACCCCTGAATATGACAAGGTTAGTGTTTCCAGACTTATTTAAACAGTACAAACACACCAAATGAAGTACTTTACAAAGTAGATTAATTGCAAAGGCAGAGTAACAACCAGTAAGGAATTTTGTTGTTGTTGTTGTTTGTTTTTTGTTTTCATGGGAAGCAGCTAAAGTCAAGATCTTAAAACAGTCATAGATGCTATTTGAATACAGTGAAGACTAGTTTTTAACCAATCCACAGATATCAAATTTTGGTGCTTCCTTCTCAATTTTTAAATACCTTCTTTTTGTACTAGAAATTCTACAGTTGGTGAGAAACTATCAGATCAACCACGAGGAAGAACTAAAGAAAAATTAAGAGCTCTTATCACTTTGCAATCAAAAGATTTTTTTTTCCTGCTGACATTCAGTATAGATTAAATTAATCTTAACTTCCCCACTCAAAACCATTTCAAGGACTTGCTGCTGCTCAAGCTTATGTTTTCATCAAGCAGAAAATGATAGTGTAATGTGGATTTTCTGACACTCATTTCTGACCAGCAGACTTGTTTTTGCTGGTGATCAAAGCAAGAAATTGAACCCTAGTCATGTGAGGTGAAAGGGTAAGGTATTTTTAAAACTTTTGGAGCTACCACTTTTTCATTATAGTAGTTCATAACTCTTTGGTATGTGTTACTCTGATTTAATACATCTAATTTAACAAGATATGAGTCCATAATAGGGCATAATTCTACTTGATAGAATGAAGGGAAGGAATATGTAAAATTTGCCAAGTTCTGCTGACCAAAAATGGCTTTAGGGAGTGTGTAGCTACTAATTTTCATAAGAATGTTGCTTTAATGCTGTAAATTATATTTACATGAAGATCAAGAATGGCTGAGCATGAACTGTTCAAATATGTTCGGTAATGCCACCATTAGTGACAAGTATATTTATAACCAGCTACAGAACACAGCAGCCTTGCCAGTTAAATAATAATTTGTTTTTAAAAGAACTTATACATGTTATGTTAAGTGATATACTGGTCTGTCATAAACATAACACAGTTATAAATATATGGCTGCAAGAATGTGCATTTATCAGAAAGCCTAGAATAGATCCAAAATACACTTCTCAAGTCAATAGCACACATTGCAACCTCCTATAGGAGTATCTTTCTCATTAAATGAAATACAGGAAAAGCTATCATCTTCTTAATTCTTTTAATTCAGAAATTAAAGACATACTGCCATCCATTGATTTACACATAAAAGGTTCTTTGAACAAGTAACAGGAATAGAATGTGATCTCTCATCAATCTGCAGAGACAGTGTTGATAGCTGTGGTCTTGTTTTATCCTGCTGTGTGTGCTTATTTGAAAGCAAGATAGACAATGTTCCCAGAGTTCCCAGTCAGACTCACTTCACCTTGCAGTACAGACAGCTGTACTATAGAGAGATCTCCCTCTCATGACGGATTCTGCTACCACATATCTTGATGGCATCAGGGGACATTTTGTGCTGGTGTCAACTAAAGCTTTATAGTCTTGTGGGTCTGATGTGCCAGGCAATTTGATCCACACAGTCCAGTAGCTCTGATTGGCCCTCTTTTTCACCTGACTGGAGGCAGGGGATCTCTAGTTCTAGTCACAGTACTTGTTGCTTCCTTTTTGTAAATATGAACTGGAGGTCTCTCCAAGAGGATCGGAGTAACATCAGCCCTCCCAGTGTGTTTGAGGACTTGCCCACTAGAAACTGGAGCAGCATTTATCCTTGAAGAATTTCATGTAATGGTTGTTCTACCTCTTAACTCACATACCTGTGATGCTAGGGCAGAGGTGGGTTTTTCATCCCACTTCCTTGTGTCCTGTCCATGGTCTCACAGGAAAAACAACATGTTACCTCATGCTGTGTACCCTCTCTGTCAAGCAGGGCTGTGCTCACTCCACATAGCACAGACTGATTCATACTGGCAGGACACGGACATTTCCTCTCTAACTTGCTTGAGTCTTTAGAGTCTGTCCACAGTTTTGAATAGCCTTTCAATGGCCAAAGTGCACGTTGGTAGGGAGGAAAAAAGATGATCATATTGTCAGAGTCGGGTAGTCACCTGAAGCACTGTTTGTTCTCTTTTCATTGACATAAATGGCAATGAGTTGGTGTCTGATGATGGCATGCTTCATACAAACTTCTGCCACACGGGTTTTGTACACTGGATGTCATCTGGATCTGCAGGGACTGCTTGTTATTTGAAACGTAAGAGATTACTTCCAGCACAGCTAGTTCCCTCGGCTGCTAGATACTGTTTTCCATAGCATTCCACCTGCTTGGGCATACTGCTAACTCATCTTTGAGAGAATACGTTTCCCTCACACTTGACAGAAGTTGCCTTTTTGAAGGCAGAGAGTTTCTGTCCTCTTCCCAATCCCCTTGTCAGTGCTCCCATGCTGGGACAGAGATCCAAGTTGTTTGGCTTCACTCCCATTTAGTTTCGTATTGTGCGCTGCAATATCCCAATATGGGAGCAGCCCAGGCCATCAGGGGCTCTCCTGAATGGCAGCTGAAATCTTTTTGTGTATCTTCAGTTCACCCAGGGATAGGGATCAGGTCCTGCCCTGGCCCTGCCTCTTCCTTCTGTTGTGAGGGCCCTGCTTCCTCTTCATCTGTTACTATGCGATTTGATCCCAGTTCTGTTCTTCTATGTGGGGGTGAGTGCTACCAGCAGAGGTTGTTCCTCTGGTTGAGCTGCAGTTTGAGTGGCGACAGTAGCTGTTGACCTGCTTCCCTCCTCCTCCCCCTAGGGGTGCTGCTTAGTGACGAGCAGCGTCTGATAAATAGTAACCAGGGCACAACACACTGCAGTAAATTGCTCTTCTCTGGAGTTGCTACAACATTCTCCTTGAAAATACTCTACCACGGCATCAGCAGGGGTGAACTTCCAAACCCTTGGAGTAGAGAATTCCCTCCCAAACGGGCCTGTTTTCTCTCACATTCCATACCACTCATGACAATTCACCCTCAGGGCAAATATGACCTTCCAGAAAGCTCTTTCTGAACAATAAACATGTGGATTGTACTGAGGAGGATTGTACCTGCCAACCTTAGTAACAAGAACATGCTTTCTTTAACATCTAAACAGAATTCAAAATTCTCAAAAGCTGTTGAACATGCTTGAAGAGAGGAAAAGGGTTTGAAAGGTTGGGTTGCCCCCACAGACTGGGTACAGTTATTCGTGGACTCTCAAAGGTAGTGCCTGAGGTAAGGGCAGGAGAGCAGTGCTGAATATGGATCCCAAATGAGCCTCACTGCTCTTGATGTTATCATGTCATAAGCCAATATCCCACAGGACAACAAAGCAATCCTGATCCTTCTCGCCGCTCTGGAAAAGATCATCTGAGGAGTACATATAGGAATATATACAGAGTTAGGTAACACAATTGCATGAGCAGACCAAGCAACACTGTAACTGGTACCTCCATATGTAGTACAATAAACACTTATATCCAATTTATTTTGAAATCACTCCGGGCATATCTTGTGTTACATCAGCTCTTTGCACCTCACATTGGGCATCAATATGAGGTTTAGGAATGTGGCTTAGGGAATTATATTCTTCAATTTAATACTCCCACTGAAAAAAAGACCCCTGCTCCCTTTTCCCCACCTACAATTGGAGGCACAAAAGGCAAACATCACAGGTTCAGATAAGAACAATTTACTGGAAACAACAATGAGATAAGCAAAATAAACAGAAGCAGCAAAAATATTAAAAACAGCAGTGTACAAAACAGTGATTCACATGCAAAAATGCTCACCACAGAGCCCCAAACAACAGACAATACTAAACATCTCCCTCTGCCTTCTTGACCAGAAGGAACGCTTTGTCCCCAGAACAGAGTACCTTTCTGCCTCCCCTGGCAATGATTTGAAATGATATAGGATCAGCTCCATGTCCTAGTCACAGCCCCTCCTGGCTACTGCAAAAATTAACCCTATCCTGACTGGAACCAGGACAGGTGGGAAGTCTACCTCACATTTCTAAAGAGTCTGTGACAGCACCTAAGAAGGGAGAACATCGTTTCCAAGAAGGTCTAAATATTTTTAGACACTTCCGCAAGTTAAGGGAGGTTTAAACCCATCAGTATAAGAGAAAAAGATTTTTGGAAATTCAGTTCAGGGAAAGCTTCAAAGCTAATTTGAATCCAATACAAGTTTAATCTAAAAATTGAGCTA
>JAWWEW010000088.1:2179255-2190673 GCA_035583185.1 Anabacerthia variegaticeps | reverse complement strand
GGAAGGTTTGGGAAGGGAAGGTTTGGGATGGTTTGGGAAGGCAAGGTTTGGGATGGTTTGGGAAGGCAAGGTTTGGGAAGGGAAGGTTTGGGAAGGTTAGGTTTGGGAAAGTTTGGGAAGGTTTGGGAAGGGAAGGTTTGGGAAGGGGAAGAAGTCAGAAGGTAGGACAGAGCAGAATTATCTTAAGGGAAATTTTTTTGGAGGCAAAATGTAGCAGTATAGATATGAGATCCTGTAAAGTCCCATCCCTGAAAATGAGACCTGAGAATAACTCTCTGCTTCTTCGAGTAAAAAATATTGAGAAAAGGATTGTTCAAATTATCCAGAATTGGCAATAAAAATTACATTGAGTACAAAACATCTTCATTACGGACATTATATCCTAAGCCTTGGAGGCCATTTCATCAGTTTCACGTTGTATTGACATTTATCAGACAAGGTAAGGTGACAAAGTTGCCTTTCTATGAGATGCATAATGGGAGAGGAAAGAGATGATATACTCACAGCACCAATTGAAACATCGTTTTGGAAGAAGTTAAAAAGGTGAAGCTTGAACTGATGACAGAAAGTAAGAAAGAAAAACACAATGAGAAAGATTTCAATATATATATGACAACCAAGAGGCTAGAAATGGAAATATTGATGGTCACAAAACTGTGGCAATGAGCATACAGTATCAGAAGTGGAATAAAGTCTGTAAGAGATGGGTCTCTGAAGAAGATGGAGAAAGCTCACCATAATGTTTTGAATGCATGGTTTTATTCCACTTTAGAATAGAGTTTGCCTTGTCTGTCCCTGTCTTGTCCCCAGAACACTGGGAATGCCCTCATTAGAATGCAAGAAACTGCCCAGGCCAGTTCTGTGAAAAATCCTTTCCCTGACCTGTTGTTAACCCTTTCCCTACTCCCTGTAAACCCTCGATTTTCATTGGTGTGACACCACTTCCCCTGTGGCCCTATAAAAACCCAGACCTTGGGAATAAACTTGCTCTCTGCTTCCTGTCCTCAAACCTGCGTGCATCTGTTTCCCTGCAACATCTTGTGACCACGTGGAGTGGGGGAGAGGAATGGGGAGCATCCACTCAGCTGTTGTGCAAAACAAATACAGTAAACATGGGGGTGGCTGCAGAGACCTTTGATCATTTGAGTCTGCAGAAGTCTGAGGTAGCTTCAAGGCAATTTTCTGAAAATCTTTGAGGAATAAGAGTTTCTTCACAGCATTGCAGAAGAATTTCCTGGAGAAGCACTGTAGATCTGTGACTCATATTTAAAAAAAAAAAAAAAAAAAGAAAAAGAAAAAAGAGGAAAGAATATGATAGGAACATGGAAAAGGCTTACAAAACCTTTGGAAGAACAAAAAGACATCTGATGTCTGCTGATGTTAATCTTCTCACACACTTCATGAAATCAGTCATTACCTGAACTCTGGAAGAGATAATCTCTTGGGCAGATACGAAGAATGGTTACATCCAGAAAGAGTGAAAAAAAGACAACCCTTTAAATAGAGTTACAGAAGGCTGTGAAAGCTGCAAAGGAACTCTGTTCATGGATGGAAGTGTGGTAAGAAGGCAGTAAGGACGGAGATGAATCATGGGTATGAAATGTTCATCACTGTGGTGTAGGACACTCAAAAATGGTGAGTAAGGCCTTGGCAGAGCCTAGAAATGAGGTTGTCAGCTCTGTAGGGTTTTTTAACTTCAGAATTTGTTATAAAATACCACACTAAAGTTTACTTTCCCGTGGATGGTCTGCAAATCTCAATGTTTATTTGGAACTGTCATTTTAACACTTCTAACTCCTATAATTCAACTGAGAACTGGAGATGCATGAAAACAGACAGAGAGAAGAAAAGTGTTTAAGTCAGAAACAAATGCCTTACTTTTCTCAAAACAATCTCAGATTTATGTCTCTTTTATTAAAAACTCTTCCTGTCCTTTCTGTTCGGTTTCTTCTTTTTGTGTTTTTCTATTCTTGACTGCTTCTCCCCCCTTTCTTGTGTTTCTCTTTATTTATCCTAAAAAAACTACTTTTGAAGCCCCTTTTCTATAAATTTCCCATTATTTTGTTCTTAGCTGTACATTAGTAGATACCTTTCCACTTTGCTTTTCTCTACCTTCCCTATGTCTCCTTTATTGTGTTTCCCCCCTTCATTTCTCTTTTATTTTCTGTGGTTTTTTCACTAAGTTCTCCATGCCAGAACTTCAGCAAAAGATCAAAAGGGAAAACCCAGCAAGACAAATTAGAGATTTGATGGCAGCCAAGTGTAACTAAATGAAAATGCTTTTGCATTAGCCACAGTTACTAACAGCTAACAGACTTAATAGTTGGCAATCTGTAGTTTTTACTAGGTGAAAAACATAAGTAGGCACATCAGACAACATAGTAAAAATTGTATACAATCTTGTCCAAAGTAACACATACTTTGTTGGCATTTTTATCTTCATTTGTATGAAGTGAAAACTTAAAATATGTTTACTGTAAACTATGCCCTGAGATACAAGTTACCTAAATTTTTATTATTCCTTCCCAGCTTCTCAATGGATGCAATACCATTTCACTTTCTGTCATGAAAAGACAGAAGTGAGAACAACATTTACTGATTAGAGAATTAATACTCAGGACACAGCTTGTTTCAAAGCATGTAATCACCCAGATGTTGCTGCGGTCAGTAGCACTGCAACACTGTGCATGTTCATACTTCGGTATGAAATGCACCACAGCGATACACTGTATCTGTTTGGAAATATTATTCCAACATACCTTAATTGTATTAAATAATCACATTTTATAACATTTTAATTGACTTGTATTTAGTGTTTGGCAATCAAATGATTGTAACCAACCATCCTTTGAAGTTAATTATCTGCAGATTGTGCTGGTCACTTTAAGTATGTCTTTTACTATGTTCAGGACACGGCATTTTTCCAGTTTCTTAATGGGCTACATTTATAAAGGGAACTACAGCAAAACTGTTATCTGTACAGTATTATAGAAGAATAACTTATACAATAGCAATCCTGTTAGACGCTTTTACGAACAATATTACCTGTGGGCTATATCTTAAATTGTTAGTGTAATTACTCTGTTTTACACCAGCTGAGGATTGGGACACATGCATGATTTCAAGGACTGGTAACTCCTTTAGATTCTTTACATCTTTTAAGATAAAGAATGTTGGTACCAAAAATAGCTGAGTTACATAATGTTTCTGAGAACAGCAGAGTAAGGTAAGAATAACTACACTGAAGATAGTGCTAGTTCCTCTGTACTTACATCCACGTAAAACTCAGTTTTGTCCTATACAGAAGGACCAGTCATGAGGTCCTTAAGGCATTCAATTAGTGCAAAATGAATTTTTCGGACAAAAAACAAAGCTAAACAATCTTGTCAAGTAACATCCTCTCTGTTCAAAGAATGCAATATGAAATCAACATGATGAAATCATCTTCTGAAGGAATGATCTTGTATTTATATATAACTATCTTTCTCTGTTGGGCCAGCATGGCTTACAAACATTAACCCTTCAGCTACATGTCATAAATGCTATTCACAGAAATACAGAAGGATAATAGAAACTGAATCTACACACTTTTCAATGTCAGTGGGGAAGAAAATACTCTGATTTCATATACCAGAGCTGACCAAATTACTGGTTTTTATCCATACGTAGTTTTTAACCAGAATATGGGTAATCCATGATGCCACTGCACTGCATGTTTGGCAGAAGCCTGGTAGTTGCTCATCTGGGAACAGACACTGGTTCTTTCCTGTGAAGGAGCTGTAATGCCCCTTGGAAGCACCTCACTGCTCTGAGCACCTGTTTCCTTCCACAGAGGTAATTTGATATAGAAGATTCAGGTTTCATGGCTCTAAACAGCTTTTGATATAGGTCCTGCAAGAAAAACTGGGGTTCTTTTAACTAATAAATAGAGCTGGATTTTGGCTAAAGGAATTATGGTCTTTCTGTGTAACTTTAGGACTTTGTTGTATTATGCAACTTTTTACAATGACAGTGAAAAACTTCCACTCACTAGTTTGGTCCAAAATTGCAATGTGTGATTCCATGTAGGAGTGGATGTCAAAGTTAATATATTGAAAGACAATCCTTATCAGAGCTGTTACAATAGATCAGTGCAAATAATAGCTGCAGAACAAGGATTTTTATTTGTGAATTTGAAGAACTTGGAGTGCAAGCATTTCCTCACTTTCATATCCACTTTCCTCTCTTGTAGCTGAATCTTGAACTAGATGTAGTGAAGTGTGATCTCTTGTGGCATGTTCCCTAGAAAATAACCTCTCAATCTCTTAAACAGGCCTCTGTAAGCTGTGTGCAGAAGCTTACCCAAATGCAAGTTCTTTAGAAGTACCAAACCAAGCAGGATCAGAGGTGATATGGCAACAGCAGCTTCATCAACTGGATGCAAAGATCCAGAAACAGACTCAAGGTCATATATTGGACGACCAGATGTACATAAGTGTTTCATCTTCTCTTTTTATCTATATATATAATAGCTTTTGAATCTTAACCTTTCAATAGTTACAAGTAGTTAAAAATACCAATAACAGTGATGCCTTATTGACACATAGAAAACCAGATCTCGCCATGTTTTCTGCTGAGACATGATCACTGGCCTTGTCAGAATAAACTCAGGTCAAGAACTTCCATCATGATCAGCAGAAAAATATCTTCTTCGCATAGGTGCAGAAAACTTATCCTGAAAGAACAAAGAAAGGTGAAGTGTATAATGTGTTCAGCTTCTCTAGCCTGGAGCATTTCTAGGCGTGGTTAAGACAGGAATAGGTATTAGGTGCCAAGAACTACTTGTGTTGATAATGGAGGCAGGTGTAGAAACAGATACTTCCAGAGTGGAGTTTTGTGTTTAGTAGTGAAGAGACTTGTGGTGACCACAGGCTGGGTCAGTCCCACTTTAGGAATATAAATGTCTTTTCCATGATTTACTAAAATCCTCATGCAAAATTAAACTATGACAATTATATTCTGTTTTCTTTAAAATTTAAAAGTGTTGCACATGTAATTTGCAAAGAAAATAGTCCTTTCCTAGTAGTATTTGTCTGCAAACCTGAGGTGCACCTGTTTTCATGTACAGTGTTAAAATACTTATGAGGAAAAAAAGATTGGTTTTAATACAAGGAGATGAACTGGACAATAGATACTAACAAAAAGATTTAGTTTTACTTCCTTGTTACTAACCTATAGGTGCTCCATGAAAGTTGTAAGGCATCCAGTCCAGTTTTGGAAAGCATGCCAGAGACAAAGCGTTTGGGAATAGGGTAATTGCATATTAACTAGAAACATAGCTTACACAACCCCAGGCCACTTGTTTAACCATGCGGCCACATGGAGGCTGACATATTGCCTGAAACTCTGCCCCTAGGGTGAGGGGGTGGTACAGAAGAGCCAATCCAAGAAGAAGAACCTCCCCCTCACGTCATCAACAAGGGTAGACTTTGGGAGTGCTTAAAAAGCAGGGATTTTGGATTGGGAGGCATGATCTTGGGAATTTAAGGACTTGGGCACCCAACATGTGTCATGATTAAACTTTTCCTACTCGTATTATTTTCTTTGTTCCGCGGATTATTTTTGCCATAGTTTTAAATCAGACATAAAGAGATTTTTCTCACATACTTGTTAATAATTGCTAATGGATAGCAGGAAGTTTCTTGGATGATTTTGTTGCTTTTATACAAATAGCATTGACTTATAGTTTCAAGTTATTGTTGTCTTGCAAGGAGTGACCACATCAGTGGACAAGGGAAGAGTTACAGATGTAATTTATTAGAATTCCTATAGAGTCTTTGACAAGGTGTCCCACAACATCCTTCTCTGTAAACTGGAGAGATGGATTTGATGGATGTACTATTAGATGGATTGAATGGCTTGAATGGTCACATCCAAGGGTCAGTGACCAACAGCTCAGAGACCCAATGGACATCATTTACAAATGACAGAGTTCCAATGGACATTGTGTCACTCAGAGGTCTGTACTGGGACCAGTGCTAATTAGTATCTTCATTAATGACACAGATGAAGGGATTGAGTGAACCCTCAGCAAATTTTCAGGCAACAGTAAGATGAATGTCTGTTGACACACCTGAAGGAAGAATTAGATGCCATCCAGAGGGTCCAGGATAAGCTTGAGAAGTGGGTAAATGGGAATATCATGAGGTTTAATAAGATCAAGTGCAAGATGCTGCACCTGAGCCAGGACAATCCACAGTGCAGGCTGAGGGATGAACAGATCAAGAGGAGCCCTACCAAGAAGGACAAGGGTGTGCTGGTGGATGAGAGACTGGACATGAACCATCAATGTGCACTTGCAGCTGAGAAGGCCGAACATGTCCTGGGCTGTATCAAAAGCAGGGTGGGCAGCAGGTCGAGGGACTGGATCCTGCCCCTCTGCTCCACTCTCTTGAGATCCCACCTGGAGTACTACATCCAGCTCTAGCATTTCCAGCACAGGAAGGACATCAATATTGCTTCAACAGGGAGACAGTCCAGAGAACAGCCACCAAGGTGATTAGAGGGATGGAACACCTCTTCTAAGAGGAAAAGTGAAGAGAATAGACCTTGTTCAGCCTGCAAGAGGGTCTTTGGGGTGACCTAACTGAGGCCTTCCTGTACCTGAAGGGAGCCTACAAGATGGATGAAGAGAGACTATTTATGAGGAGGATAGGACACAACAAGGGGGAATGGCTTCAAGATGAAAGAGAGAACGTTTAGATTAGATATTAAGATAATATTTTTACAATGAGTGTGGTGAGACAGTGGACCAGGTTGCCCAGAAAAACAATGGTTGCCCCAGCCCTGCAAGTATCCAAGACCAAGTTAAATGGGATTATGAGCAACCTGGTCAAGTGAAAAGTGTTCCAACCCATGGAAGGGGAAGGGGAACTAGATGATCTTTAAAGTCCCTTGTCAAAAGTCCCTGTCCAGTTCTCTTCTAGCCCCTTGTAGGTCCTGAATGCTGTTATAAGGTCTTCTCAAAACTCCAGCTGTCTCAGTCTGTCTTCAGAGCAAAAGTGGTCTAGCCCTCTGACCATTTTTGTGGCCTCCTCTGGACTCACTGTAATGGATCCACTTCTTTCTTATGTTGGGGGCCCCAAAGATGAACAAATTCTCCATGTGAGGACTCACATGAGTGGATTAGAAAGAGAATTACCTCCCTTGCTCTTCTGGCCACGTTGGATTTGATGTAGACCAGGACACAGTTTGCTTTGTGGACTGCAGCAACACATTGCTGTTGAGCTTCTCATCCAGGAACACTCCCAAGACTTTCACTTCCAAACAGCTCTCAAGCCATTCTACATGCAGCCTGCATTTGTGCTTGACATTTCCTTGACACCTGTGTAGGACCTCACATTTAGCTTTGCCAAACCTCATGTTGTTCACACAGGCCCAGCTCTCAAGCTTGTCAAGGTTCCTCTATGGGTGCAATAATCCAGACATTCCTTATACTTTGAATGGTCCATCCATCAAATCCATGCCTCTCCAGTTTAGAGAAAAAGACATCACTCAGGGCAGCATCAAGTGCTTTGCGCAAGTCCAGGCAGATGATATCAAGTTTATCTTCCCTCATTCATGAACACTGATATCCTGTTGTAGAAGGTATCATGCTTATTACACAAGTATTAACATATTTGCCAAGAGAAATTGTCTAATGCACCCTAATGTACTCAGTCCTTTTTTTTTTGGTCAGAGTGATCTCTAATGAGTATTTTATCTTAGTCCTTATTACACTACATCAGGACCAGTGCATAGTTTTTCTTAATGAAAGCCACAAAATATATTTAGAAATGAAAGTTTAAGATTTTAAAACTGTCAATGAATAAATTCAAGATATGAGTTAGAAACTAAGAAAAAGTTAAATTTACTATTTCTGAGTCCCACAAGACAAGACCTTGCATATCCAAGAAAGCTAGAAGGAGACACACAATGAACATACCTTGAAAACATAATCTGTGGAATTTCATAGAAACTACTAGGAAGGTATCAGTTTGCATCTGCCTGTAGGTGACTCAGTAGGTGAAGGTAGATCAAGATCCTAATAACAGTGTGACACTTTGCCTGAGAAAGGACTGCGGACATGGCTGTGCTGCTTTTCAACATCATTAGATTTACAATAGTTGGTTTAACCCAGTTAACAGTTTGAGTAATGTTAGTTAATGCTATACTAGTTAAAGGTTTCCCAGACACATTTCCATGGTTTCCCACCCCATCCCACCCCCAGTGAATGCATTCACATGTATTGGAAAGGAAGTGTCAGCTGGAATGTGTGCTGGTATCAGCCCTGAGGATGTGTTATTTCAGGTATATAAGTCTGTCCAGTCCAATGTTAACATGAGAAATGTAACAGAGTGTTTCTTTTTTCAGAGACAAAAAAAAATCAAGCCTAAAGGGCTAAAGATGCATTTGGACAATTCATGATATGATTCTTAGGGCATCCTGTGCAGGGACAGGACTTGGACTCAATGATTCTGATGGAACCTCCCAACTCAGCATATTCTGTAGTTCTATGATTAGAATGAATGCACTCCAGCTCTCTTGTTTCTTGGCAAACAAGTAGTGCCATGAGATGGCAATATTGGAGATAAAAGCCTGCTAAAACTGTGCCTCACAAAATTAAGTATTCAGAAGATTCTGGTGTTTCTTCTGCTCTTTATTACAAGCCTTGGAGGAAAGAGTCGTATCATATCCACAGAACTCCAAGGATAGTTCTGTTGGTTTATTGATTAATGCATTACCATGAACAGAAGAGACAGACTAACCATATCATGAATTGTAATACACTACTTCTTCACTGCAGCTCTAACAACTGAGTCACATGCAGTTTCAATTATTTTACATGTTTGGCAGCCATTCTTCCCAATGGAGCCATAATCATTAACACAGTAATCTGAAAGAAGCTTATAAAAACGTGGTTGACAGAAGTTCTCTCTATTAAGAAACATTTGATATTACATGGCATTTTTATTTTAACCATACTAATATCTGTGATTAAAAGATGTTGATCTGAATGTCTTGATAATACTTTCAAAATCTTCACGCTCCACTAATATGTCAAACCATTGATAGTCCAATAAATTAGTGTTACTTCAAGAGAAATACATGAAAAATAATGTGCAGAAGGGATTAATGTGCTCTGAGAAGAATGAGTTCTTCTGAATTAAGCAGTGCTTAAAGTTAGAGACACCTAGCAGAAGAACGGTGCTACAAGTGCTGCTGCTTCTAATAGTGTCTTCTGCTTCATACAGAGCTATTCACTTGGAGATTCCCCAACACTTTAAAGAGTCTTTAAACATCATACTTATATTTCGCATGTCATGTATGAGGATATTCAATCTGAGAGGAAAATTGACCAAATTGAAAAAAGAGTCTGTGTCAGAGTTGGGATAAAAACTTCCTGGTTTTTTCTGTTCATTCTACAAAATCCCAAAATCTTTAAATAAATGGAAGTAATATGATCTTTTTTTTCCTACCATGTATATTTTAATCCAGCTTAGTCTGCTATTCCATTCATTCTGCTAAACATGTTACACATGCTATGATGTCTTGTTCATACCAAGTTATGAATGAAGGATCTGAACAACTTGCTCAACTCCTTAACATTGCCTGGATGAAAATTTATAAGATGAATAGATGCACTGTGCAGGTTTTACTGTGGAAGATATGTGTCTCATGCACCTTCTTGCCCCACAAGGTAGAAAGTGGGTAGTTGCCCTTGCTCAGCTTCATTGTGAAGAAACTTTCTCCTACAGTAGGACCACAGCTTGTTGGAAAGTGTAGCCATTTATCACAGCCCTAAATGAAAGCATTCCTTGGACACAAATGTCTTTTTCTTCCTTTGTCTAATTACTGAGGGGAAAAGTGAGAAGGAAATGTCAAAACAGCGAAACAGTGGTGTATTGAGAGCAGTCACTTTGGAGCTCAACCAGCTTTTGTGAAGGCCTGGATGATTTGTCAAACGGTTGTGGCATAAGTCAAGCCCTGAGGTTGAAAGGTCTTGACCTGAGGAGTGCTGAAATCAGGCAGTATAAGCAAGAAGGCTGCTAGAAGTTTCAGCTGTAGTGGAGATGAACAATGATGGGTGCTGGGCACAACAAAACCTAATCTGCATAATTCAGGTAAGGAATTTTATTGAATCTGACAAGTATGTGACAGGCTGAGAAAGAGAAAAGAACATGCTCTTGCTGGGAACCTTTAAAGCTCTTGTTAAGGTATGTGGAAATAAATGACAGCTAATCTCTTCACTAAAAACACTGTAAACAATGCCATTTTACACAGGTCTCACCCATGACCTTTTCATAGATCAGGCTATCCACTTTCAGGCCAGTCCACAGAACTTATCAGAAACAATGCAGCAAATTCATATTGCGCGAGAAGACCTTTACTTCTCCCAACTGCTTCACATAGAATTGCTATTTGCTTTGGTAGGTATGCTTCATCAGAAAGACTATCACTTATATCTGGTGCATAACCCTCATGGGAAATGGAAAAACCCCATGGAGACTTTTTTTCCCCTACAGTTTTGACTTGCATACAAATCTACATCTACAAATCTCAACCTAAAAAGTCATAGGTGACAAAACTAAATAATGTTTCTGCACTGAGACCTGTTGATGCTATTAAAGTGACCAAGCCTTCTAATGACATGTCAAGTTTCCCAGATTTTTTTAAAATTTATTTTAACTATTTGCCTCCATTTTAAGTCTTCCCTAGGTAAACAACTGTGTCTAAGAAAAATATATAGTTAGTATTTTTCAAAATACAAATAAGATCCTGATCGCCAGCTTTAGAGAATAAAATCTTTGTATGCAACTTTATTTCATAAGCACTAAGAGAAATATAACCTTAACACACACACAAAACCCAGGAGCAATGGTTGAAAAGTTTCTAAGTGATGTTTAACCTAACACAAGAAAATAAAAAGTGATCTTGCAGGCAAGCAAGAGTTTTCATTTTGTGAATAGCTGTATTCTTGATTTTCTTAATACTTGATATTTCTTAATACTGAATTCCCCACAAAAAGTGGCAGCAGATATCTCTATAAAGTGGTTTCTTGCCAGATGCAGACCTCTAAGACTGACAAAAAACAATTTGTGGTACAGGTTGTTGAATGATTAGAAGGAAAGCTCAAAACCTAGAGGAACACAGTGCAAATGTGACTTGCAAGAGCAGAAATTTAACTTTAAAACTCTTCAAATAAATACAAAAACAGAGATTACACTGACTTTGTTGAGCATGAGGTGCAAAATCCCCAACCACTTCCCTGGATTACTGTTACAGTTCATTCTGCAATGTACCACACACATGTATGCTTTTACCAATCTATGGATCATTCAATCTAATAGGAAACAGTTAAAAGTCCTGGCTAGATCAACTGTGGATCTTGGTTTTATA
>JAWWEW010000088.1:2167686-2179203 GCA_035583185.1 Anabacerthia variegaticeps | reverse complement strand
CAATGCATAATTCACAAGGCGTAATGAATATTCCAAGTCATGACAGCCACCTGGCTCCATAGGTCGCACCTCCCAGTCTCATATAAATAAAGAATGAGACACTGGAAAGTGTACCAGCTGAACCCTAGTGAGTGCCAAAAACATGTATATTAATGAGGCACAATAAAAAATATACTTGACTGTCAGGAAGTGCTTCTATTGTTTTTCCAGCTTTAGAGAGGGAAACGAAAAGTTTAGTGGTGTACCTTTCATTATACCGCACTGAGCACAATGTGATGCTTCCCCTCAAGGCAAAGAGGAAATGAGATTGTGGCAATGGCATTTCATATCCAGCCTCATCAGGTCTATGACATCGTCTGTCATTCCCACCACAACAGTGAAATCCATGCTGGAAATATCCCCCACTCTCCACTCTCATGTTCCTCCGCAAGTCTCCATTTGGTAACTAGGGAGAGGAAGTGCTTCAACAGTGCTGTTCTTTTATGTGCTCTGTTTAGTCCTTGGAACAGGATGAATGGTAGCTTAGATGAATGTATTTGTGCCATTTTTCTTGGCCCCAGACAATGTTTCCTCACTACCATGACATCTGAACAGAAGGAGAAAACATCTCCCTTTTGTGGCAGGCTAATTTAATTTGTACCTTCCACCTAGGGGTAAATACGTTTGTCTGTCTTTTTAAGCTCTCTTTGCCCACTTTCTTTTCTCACGGGAAACCCTGCTGAGTCAAAAGCAGGATATTGCTTAGTGCTCTAACTTTATTTTAAAGTAATTGAATTTTAAGCATGCTCACACCCACCCTAAATTGAAGCAACTGTAAGAGCTCCACTGGGACAGCCTTAATGACTTTTTCATGTCTCGTGTCAGAGACATCAAGGGCTTGTTATAGTGGTATTTGTCTTTCAAAATAAATACTTTAAAATAAGACCCCTCTTTTGCAGTATTTTCAAAGATGTGTTTCTTTATTTTCAAAAATCCTACAGCTTTGCACATTGACCTATCACCTTTAAAAAACAGCATTATGAACTATTGACCTTTGCTTTTTGTTGATCTGGTGTTACATGTGATTTGACCTCTTTTTGTCTGAAAACTTTGTAAAAAAGGATTTAAAATAAAGAATGAATGCATTTCTTTATGAAAAATGGCAGTGAAATATGACTCAGATGACTCAGAATTTACATCTTCAAAGTTTGATTTATGCATGACTTCTTTAAACTGCAAACATATTAAGTTAAGAGCATTATTTAATCTAGTACTGAAAAATTTCTATAATTAAAAAAACAATGTAAGGTAAAGAGTGAGAAAAGAAAACTGAAATTCAAATTGAAGCATCATTTATAGTAACACCACAATTTCTTTTATTTAAACCTTGTAATCTATTATTAAATTGGCAGTGGCACATGCAAGAACCTATGTATGAAAAAAAATTCTTAAAATTTCTTGCCTTAAAATTAGTTCCATTTCAGATATTACCAGGTAAATATTTTGTTGCCTTGTCAGATAAGAAAATGTACAAAACTTAAAAAGATAAAGTATATTTCTAATATATGCAGTAATAAATATCACAAGTACTGATTTTACCTGTAATTACCAGTTATTTCCCATTTGCATAATACTGTATCAATGCTTTTTTTCACAATATTTTGGCACTCTGTATTCTGATCAGAAATGTGCATTTCTATCATGTTCAAAAAAGCAAAATGTTCAACACTTAAACTAATAAAGCATATTTCTAATATCTGCAGTAATAAATATCACAGAAAGTGTGAGTTTGCCTGCAGTTACCAGTTTCCTGTTATTTGTATAATACTTTTTCGGTGCTTTTTTACAATGATTTGCACTCTGTATTCTGGTTAGAAATATGCATTTATCATCAGCAAATCACACAGACTTAAGGAGAAACAAGTCTTTGAATCACTCGCAACATTCAGAAAGATTAATCAGGATAATATTGTTGTTTTACTAAGAAAACTTTCCTCTATTCTGTTTCTATTGCATTGATGGTTTGTTTTTATAAACATGCTGCATTTGTTAGGTAAAGGAAGTAGCTCTCTTATTCAAACTTAAGGTTTAGAGTCTAAACATGCAATGCCATGACAAAAAAAAATAACAACAAATGTGAATTCCTGAGAAAAAGGAGAAAGTTCAACTGCCTTGCCCTGGTATGTTCAGTGTATAAAACACATGAGATATAAAATGGACAATGCCTTCTTTTGCCTGTGCAGAGGGTTATTCAGCCAGAATGCAGCACTCCCATTCACATTCTAAGATTTTACAGCAGTTTTAAGGATAAAGAAAGTAATTCCTAATGTGGGATCATAGACTAATAGAATGGGTTGGGTTGGTAAGGACCTCAAAGATCATCTACTTCCAACCCGTCTGCCACAGGCAGAGATGTCTCTGAGGAAATACAGATCAGGAAGCAAAGCTAAAGGGCAGTTGGTGAGTGGGTACCCTTGAGAGACTGCCAGAGGATGGATCCTATCCTCATTCCTTGCTTCACTCCAACTTTCAAACAGAATTTGGACCTCAAAAGCTATGCCTAGACAAACATGGACCTCAGATGTATGTTAACAAACACATGGAAGCTGTGGGAGCCCATGATGGCCTGGATACCATGCCAGAAAAACCAGAACCAAAGTACAAAGAGAGAGAAAATGGTTAAAAAAGGTATTCCAAAGTATTTAGAATTTCACCTACTGGCCTCTAAAGTTCACAGTGCTTCAAACAAGTTGCTTTGAGATCTGGAGCTTTCACTTTAAAGTCTAAAGTTGGCTCTCAAGACCTTACCTCTGATATGGGTGGAAAACCTTGTCAGCAATATCTCTTAAACATTTGCCTTATTTTCTTTGTTGTGCAGTAAATTTGCCTCTTTAAGGATTATAAAGAGTCCACAAAATTCCTTGTGTTAAGAAGATAATTATCTCTAGGGCTATAAAAAGGTATTTCTAGCCTTATTGCTGAACTGTGTAAATCAAGGCCATCCACCCTTCCATTAGACACTAAGCTCTTAAGGCCCATATGGACAAAGAACTTGGTTGTTTATGCAGCATCAACATCTGCTTACACTCAACCTCATTGTCAGGGAACTGTTGGTTAAAAGCATAAGATCTTTCTTTTCATTTCATGCTATATTATGTTTCATGTGGGAATATCTAGTCTCTGAGACTTGACCACAGCTTTTATCTGCTGCACTTTAAAAGTCTTAGATGCTTGTAGTTAGAATCTGATCATCAACTCCCTAGCAGTTAGAGGGTGTGTTTCACTGGACACTTGAAAAATTTCTTTTGGTGTCCAGACAACTTTCTGTGAAGCCTTAGCTTTCCTGTGCTGCTCTGAAGTTGAAGCTCTTGTGTAAACAGTGTTCTGGTTCAGTTTAATATAAAATATGGTGTCTGGGTCTGAATTTCTCAAATACTACATATGCACAAGGAAAGACTATTAATTACATTTCAGCCACAAAATGCCAATGCATTCTCCAGACTGTATAATTAGTATTACTATCTAATAAAATATTTCTGATCTTTGCTTGTTTTTAGAACATGTTTTTTCTTAGATCTGCATCACTAATGCAGTCGAAAGAGAGAACATCATGCTGTAGCTAATCAGTTTTTGTGAAAACATTTGAAGAAAAGAAATTGCCCTGCAAATTAGTAACATTTCATCTTACTACTTCCTATTTGTTCCTCAGCAGGTACTCCTAGATAGGAAATGATTGTTGTATAGATCTGAATAGTCAACATTGGCAAATATCCGTGAGCATTAGTAAAAGTTCCTGTCCCTTAACTGCAGGATGTTATGGATTCAGACATTGTCCTGTACAGCCACAAAATGAATGTCCAGAATAAGCCCAAGATGTATTTACAATTTACATAAGAAAGCCATAATGCAGTTTACAGAAATGACTGTTTTCCCTTGAGATGGCATTTTCATGGTATTACACCAATTAATTTTACTGCAGTGTAATGCATACTTTAATAACACCGTTGTTGAAACCGCAGTGTAACACATGAAAATATAACAGATTATACACAGGAAAATCATGCACAATGTGGAATTTGATTTATTTAGATATACTGACACAAATGTGTACTCCTATGATCTAAAACTTTGAGGAAAAAATAGAATACAAGTGCAAAGGAGACTCATGGCAGGCAGGTGGGGGTTACCTGCAGCCAAAACAAAATGGCACCTCAGTGGGCAAGGACCTTGAGTATCCTGGGGAAAAATTATCCCAAATCAACAACCTTCTGAATAGGAGCAGTAGGTGACATAATTTTATGCACTGGCTGGTGAGCCTGGCCTCCAGGGGTTGCCACCACTTGTACTGTGCAATGTCATCTTAAAAGTAAACAATTCATCCCTAAAATAGTTTTGTTATTTCAAGCCATTTCCTCTGACTTGTTGCTTTGGTAGTTAGAAACTGTAAAAGTGCTCAGACACAGTGGAAATAAATGTATAATATTTCTTTTTCAGTTGTTTAGCGTCAGTAGTTTCCCTCTTCCTCTGATATTCACATATAAAGTTATTTGTAAGGAATGATTCTAGTCATGGTGGGTCTCCACTTTGCATACGCAAATGTGTCACAAAACTGTCTTGCTTCCTCAGTTCCCCTTTCTGTCCTATCTATTTCCCTGACTAACGTAATTCCCATTTTCTGCTGTTTGGTTTTATCCTTCTCAGAGATGCACAACCAGTATATTACACAGTGCTCTAGATTCTTTCAAGAATGTCTTGAATGGATTTATTAGCACTCCTCTTTCCTAGCACATCTGATGTTACAATTCCATTTTTCAGAGCTACATCAGTGAGGTTTTCTTCTTTGGCTGCTTCCTACTCTGTCTCCTCTGTATACCCCACAAACTCCTACTATTTATAGGCCTAGGTTTCCTCTTTGTACTATTAAATTTCTATCTATTTCTACTAATTGAGTTCAGAAACCTACAAATCTTTTACCATCAAGAAAAAGGAAACACCTGGCTGTTTGGAAGAACATATACCACTTCCAAGTGGATTGTACCCATGCCACATGTCAATAATCTTGTGTAAGGCTTTCACTTTGCTGGTCACACTACTTCATTTCTTTCTCCTTTTCCTATATCTTCTACCATTTATGACCTAATTCTCAACTCCCACAGAAACAATAAAGAAAAATGACACAGTATTTTTTAACTGCAGCAGCAGCTTCCATAGACCTAAATTACAGAACAGTTAGTACATGTTTCACCAGCTCTACACCAGCAGGAAGTATATTGAAGATTTAAGAATTTTAAGTGTTTAAGAACTTAGTAGTGTTTAAATTTTGAATCCAGGTATGTGAAGTGAATCAGCCATCTCCCTTCTGAAGACATGTGTTTCTGATACATGATCTTGCAAAAATACTTCCCTAATACTTTCCTACAATACTTCCTAGTGAAGCACTGCTACAGCATTTTGTCTTAAGATACACAGATACCTGTTTCTGTCTGCATCAGGAAAAACTTTAGATAAATTAATAAACTGACGAAACTAAGCTGATGCAATACTAAGACATTCAAGAGGGATATTTTTTTTTTCCAAACTTCTGTTTTACTTCGCATACAGAGAATTTGTACCTGTTTAAGAGAATGATCAGACTTAAGCAATTCAAGACAAATCAATAAAACAGAGCTGATAAAAGGAGTGCAGCATCTTCACACAAGACATGTATAGTTCAGTACTTGCACACCAGAATGAAAATTGTGAAGCTTTGCATCACTAATCTACCTGTGTACATGGGGGTAGTACATTCATAATATTGTGCCTTCTGTGGCTAGGAATAGAGCACAGGAGTTTGAGAACAAAGAAAGAAGAGAAGGATCATATTCAGAACAGGGATAAAGTATGGCAGAACTTCTTCTGAAGGATGTAAAAAATATTTAAGTGTGCTAGTTCATTCACTTGGACAGACAATAGATCTGGCTTTATCAGCAACTTTCCTACAGAACAATAACTGTGTCTTGAGTGCAGTAGTTTAATGCTCCGGTGGTTATTTTCATACAGTCAGCCTCTGTTTGTGGCTTCTATGGATAGCAGCTGGTATTTTTGTGGTTTGATTTTTTTTCCTTTTGTTTTGTATCCTTATTGATCACTTTTCTAATATATTTTAATTACAGGGAAGAGCAAAAAAATACAGATAAAGCAGATGTTATCAAAATTTTTTCTCTCTGGTGTAACATGAACAGCCAAGTGTCCCTCTACATTTTTCCCGTGTGGCCATGCTGTTCATGGTGTTGGATAGATGACCGTAGGGAAAAACTATCTTCTCCTACAAGCAAACTACACAGTAGTTCAGATATTTTTGGCTCATAAAGTAGTACAGACGACATTCTCATTACCATCACAATTCCTCTGGGACCTCTGTATGGTGTTAACCTCTAGCCTGTTGACTTTTTTTTAGGTATGTTCAAGACTAAGTGTACATGCCTGTTCAGTCAGGGCTGCCAGTTCCAGGAGTAGTCCAGGTTGCCAGTAGTGGACAGTTTTGTCAATGGTGCAAACACGTCTTTGGTTGTAGATGAAAATAGGCATGGAGGTACTAATTACCTTTTCCTTTTGCATGAGCAATCTCTGTAAGCCTCTTTTTGGAAAATCAAGAGAATTGGCTCAGAGCGGTGGTCTCTCCCCCAATTTAAAAGCTTTTATCCCTAAATTAGAAGCCTCCAGGAATAAATTGCATGCGAAGACCTTGCTAGAATCAGCACTAACTTCTCTTCCATGCCACTTAGAGTATGTCAGCTGCAGTTTTTGTTGAACAGTTGGACTGTAGTTGCAAAGCGTAGTGCTATATGTAGACACAGTTTAGTCCAGGTAGTTTGGTCTGTTTATATATGCATTATGCATTTCCTCTGGTTATTTGTAGTGTGTATGTTCCTTAAGTTAATCTTGCTTGCTCAGATGGAGTAAGGGTTATGGTTTGGTCATTGATTCAGATTTGAGAACCCTGTGAGAGATCCCAAGAGAATGCTAAGGTTATTGGGTGGGTTTCAGTGTATATTACTATGGGGAAGCTTCACTAACATCTTTAGAATTAGCAAGGTTTATCGTTTGCATCACGACTTGGAGCAAAACTTAGATGTGTACCACCTGAAGGAAAGAAGCAGGAAAATAACACAGAATTAGGATTAAAGACATTTGGGAAGATAGCAGTACCTCTTTGAAATAACATTACATTCCATTGTGAGTAGTTTATATAGATATGGGAGAAAATACAATCCATTAGTATTTCTTATGACAGACAAAAAATTTGGTAACCTCCACTAGTGATGTCATTAACTATACTCAAGTCCATAAGGGGAGGAATGTGTCTCCAGTGACCTAGAATTTGTTACACTGGAATAAACTTAATTCACAAAAAATCCTCCAAATAACCTACCTATAGTTTTATTTCCTCAACAACAACTGAAGTTTATTTTTGTTGGGTTTTTTGAAGAAGTTGTTTGTTTTTTTTTTTTTTAAATGTGATATATTCTGTTTATAAAGGGTTTAGTGACATATATTTAAGAATATAACTTATAAATAAAAAAGATCCCACTACTAGTGTAAAAAAGGATCAGCTAAATAGCAGATGGTGACCTTTGTCCCTGCATGGAATGAAAAAAATAGATGCTATGTACATTACCTTCATTTAGAAAAGGTAAGTAATCAATATCAGCAAAGATTGACAAAATATTAATTTGATGCAATTCTCACAACACTTTCCCATCTTCCAATACTCCTGGGTTTTTTGTTCATTTATTTTTTACCTCTTTTGCTTCATCATTTCTTCTTTCGGGGTGGGTTATAAAGAAGAAGTAGTCAGTGTGCTTCTGGATCTTTAGTCTTTCACTTGATAATATGCTCTAGTACACACGTAAAAAAAAACCCAGCAAGAACTACTTCTACACACTGAGACACCATTCTCCTACTGCGAATTCATAACAGAGTGCCCCAATCTGGTCTGCAAAAGATGAAATCCAGTCATGGTTCTTTTAAACTCTCATCTTTCAGACTGTTAGATATTTAAATATGACTGTCTGACTTACCATAGTGTACAGCACTGAAATTCCAAGAGTTGCTCTCAAATACTCATGTACTGTGTGACTTCAAACAAGCTTGCAGCATGGGATCTGTAACTGTGAACACTAAAACACAAGTTGATCCATATACTCCACTCCATATACAGATCAGGTTTGTGAAGAACCTTCTCTAGGCCCAGACTTTTGAATTTAGTGCCCAGACGTGCATGATTATGTTCATGTCTTTAATATTTTCAAGTCTTAAATATGACATAGTTCAATCTCTGCCCATGAAAGTGCTTATGTAGACACAGATATATGCTTCCATTAAAAATAGACATGCCTCTTAATCTTCAAGCTTACATAAGATATACTCAGAAACAGTCAGCATTTCTGGAGCAAGCCATCATAAAAATATAGCATATATTTTAGTATTGACATGCAGATATTCACGTCTGTTCTGAATTGTATGACAGCATTGTTTGTTTGTGCAAGGCAAATATCTTCTGTAGCACAAATCACCATGAAATTACTGAGCAGTTACTTGATCATTTAATTAATGTGCAGTTACATAATAACTCCATGACTATTGAAACCCTTCAGATTGCATTAATTATACTCAGAGTAATTATTCCCATCTGGTGACATGGATCTATGTCATATAGTTTGCTAGACAAGATAAATTTTTCAGAAACTCATGACTGAAGAGAAGATTTTAAAAACAAACTGGTCAGCACAGTCTTAATTATAGTACTTGACAGTGTGAATTTATTTCATCCAACATTGCCTAATGTAATTATGACAACCCAACAGAAAAAGATGAATTTTACTTTGTAATTTTTGTATTTCTGAGAACAAGATGCAAATATATAAAGAACTAATGAACTAAAACTCATGTTCCAAAATAAGTTGGTCCTCTGGACTACAGTGACATGGTTCTGAAGGTCTGGCTTTAGAGAGCAATTTTGGGCATTTGTGGTCTCTGCAGAGATACCTATAGCTGCACTGAGAAAGCCTGCTTCCTCTGAAGCCTTGGCTACCTGTCCCTAACTATACAGTGTTGGATAATATCACTCTATATGCAGCTGGGATTTATGGGAGCAGCTACTCATGAGCATCTGTCCACTCACACAGCAGGTAGCTATAGAAAGATCCATATTAAGCAGTGGAAAAATCAGAGTTTTATCCCAGTTTTCCATAACAAAACTTAAAGGCAGTGATTTCTGTACAGTTAGGATGCAATACAACTTTTTTTTACCCAAATATACACTTTGCTTTACTCCCAAAATTCAGAATACATATATGTGTGTATCTATCTATCAATATAAAAATATAGATATATCTGTATAGAGAAAGTTACTGTTCTTTAGACCTGGAAGCACTAGGTTAACTGCCAGCTCTACAGAAGCCTTATTGGCTGATAGTGGGAAAATCACATGGCATCTTTGTGATGTTGCTGAGCTATGGAATCATTGCATCTCTTTAATTTTACTTCTTAAAGCAGAAGTGTTTCTTTAGTGTCTGTTGGAACTCAGCAGGAAAGGGATCTGATCTTTGCTCAAGTAGCTGAATGGCACCACAAGCTAATGAAAACAAAGATGCAGTGAGGAGTTGATATACCAAGGGCATGAAACGACATCTAAAATGGCATAAAAAAACTCTGTTAGGACTGTCAATTTGTCAGTTCTGTGTTACACTTTGCAAGTAGGGTGATACCTCTTTCTCTGTGTCTTGGTTCGAACAGAATTGTGTCTGTCACTATAGACCAAGCAGAATCCTGTCACACTAAGAAAGTAGAAGAAGACTAATCATAACAAAATTGCTATTTTTTTGACTTGGAAACCAGAACCAAACACACTACAATAATATAACCAGTGACTTTATAGGCATTTTGTAGTAGCTTTAACACTGCTAACATTTAATAAAACAGCTTGCCTTATGTATACAACAGCCACAACTGCAAAGGGGCAAATTGAGACTTGTGGTAGAAGGAAAATAGAAAAACCTGTCAAAAAGTAAAATCTGCAAGAAATGAACAAACAGGCAGCTTAAATGATTGGAAAAAAACCAAAATATCTAGCAAAACAGGCATGAAGGCTAATTCTGCATAACAGTCTGGCAGAATAAGTGAAGCTAGAAAAAGTCTTCATTCTGAAAAAAAAATGTAAAGGGCAAATAAGATGAACCTTCTTTCTTTTTTCTTTTCTTTTTTTTTTTTTCTTTTCTTCTCAGGTGTAGAAGGAAGACAATCCCAAAACCCTTCCTCATGAATGAGTGAGAAAGCATGGAGAAGAAAACATAACCTGCCTTACTTCCGACTTTCCCATTAAAGAAATATCATGACCATCTGCCTTGTCCTTAGCCATGAAAAACAACCAAGAACAATGCAATGATGTGTCATATTAAGAGTTTTAAAGTTTGCAATTCACCTGATTTAAATAATCCCACAATAGTAATCTCTACTTTCCTAGCTGACATATAGAACTTAATATTTTCAACTGCAACAGTTGCTGGTAACTTTAAAACATACAACACCAAAGCCTCACAAAATAGAGAGAAATCTAATAGTTGCTCACAGAGTGGGATTCTTTTAAAATTACTTTTATACTTTTAACTGTTTAGAAATGTATGAGGAGATACACTTCTAAGCTTGCATCAAAGGAAGCCGCTGATCTCAGATGACTTAGATGACATATCAACTGTGTGTCATATACCCTTCAACATACAATATCTTCAAGTATAGTTAAGATCTCACATTCTACGTGGCATGCAAAATTTGTCTATGCTACAGAAATCTTCCTAAAGCTCTGTTTTCCCCTTTATTCTATTCATCAGCTGCAATCTATAAAAGGTAATTTTTTCTTCTGAAATTATTCTTACAATAACTGGCAATAACAATAATGATAATAATTATGATTATGATAATAATAATTTTAGTTTATTCTTTGATTTGAAATCCTGGAATTAAACCCAACCTATTAGGGCTGTGTCTATATGATCTGACAATTTTTTGGTCAAGTGGGCTGCTGGTTTTATAACCAAGAGATGCATGCTACATCTGTTCTGTTTTTCAATGTCCACAAAGTGCAGGGATTCAATGGGAAAGTACATGCCTTTCTCAACCATAGACAAGAATGGAGGGTAATTTTGAAGCTAGTTAATGGAGGGAGAACTGACTATCTCTTTCTCTGCTCCATCAAGCTGAGACAGCTGCTAGCTTTTCACTTCCCTTTATAACTTGAATTTCTGCTAAAATGGTTCCAGTGAAATAGGTAATGTTGCTTCTACTTAAATGACTACCACTAGTATTCAGAATGCACAAAAGCTTGAGCTAAACAGAACAATTTCTAATGACAAACAGGGGACAAACTGGCATCCCTTTATGACCTTGGGTCTCTCTGCTAGTGCCTAACTTCCTATGTCTCACACCCAAATTGTGCGTCCACAATGGACATGGGCTCTCCAAAACGTCCTGGTTTTAGAGCCAAACAGATCGCAGATTCTG
>JAWWEW010000088.1:2151257-2164035 GCA_035583185.1 Anabacerthia variegaticeps | reverse complement strand
GATTCTGGGAGCAGGAAGCAAGATACACATCCCAAGGCTAGTGACTTCAGGGTCCCAATGGCTACTGGCTACTCAGTGAGGTTTGGGCTGGTTTGTGTAAAAGCAGAAATAAACTCCTTGTGGCTCATGTGCTGAAGGAAAAAAACAAACATCACTTCATCGAGCTGCTGCAGTCCTTCAGTGAAATGTGAGCTCTGAGCTGGCCAAATGAAGTACAGGCTCCTCTGCTGAATCTGCCTGAAACATTTTTCTTATATCCCAGCTGTTGCAGCACCCAGTTGACAGAGCTGGATGAGGTGAGGAACATATGAGGAATGAGATGAGGAACATATGCCTGTAACACTCCATTTCAACAGGCTCACTTAGTTTCTCTTACTTTGATCTTTTACTGTATACTTCCTGTAACTGGAGTTAGTTACAGGCTGAAACAAAGCCCAGAGTTACCAAGAAGGGTTTTGTTTTGTCTCTGTTTTTGTGGGGGTTTTTTTGTGTTTTTTTTTTTTTTTTTGTGGTGTTTTTTTTTGTTTGTTTTTGTGTGGTTTTTTTCCACTCCCTCTTCCCCCCAAGTATTCCTTTTGTACCAGGTTCTGTTACCAGTGCATCAAATGAATCAGCTGGAAGACTGTCTCTGTGAAAAATGCCGTCACATGTTAATCTCTTTCTGTCTTTTTGATCATCGGTGTTGTGACATCATGCTAGCTCTGAACCAGCTGTAGTTTTTCAGACGCAGTAATGCACTTTTTAGCTGGAACCAGGACAAACTAAATGCAACAAAAAGCTGCACAGAAGGTGTCTGGCTGAGTCAAACAGCTAATGCCTTGCTCCTAGAGCTGTATTCTTCCTTGTCCTTCATAAAAACAGTGAATTTTTCAATTCTGAGCTTTGGCTTGTGTATTTACTATTAACTATTCAGATAGAGCTAAATGATTTCTTGAAATAGAAGTTCCCAAATGTTGCAGTCATGTTCTCTTTGTACAGTGAATGGGGAGAGAATAAGAAGTCTTGTTAAACATTGTGATCTTCTCCCAAAGAAATGGTCAAACTCATAAATCAGTTTTGGCTACAATGGAGCCAAAATATAACTAAAAATATGTCAGTGAACACAGAAGGCTGCAGGAGTAAGCAGTCTCTGAAAATATTTTATTTCCAGAATCACTTGTTTGTTTCCATTATCATCCTTGTAGCATAGCAATCAGATGAAAATAAAACACCAGCTCTGACCTATAATAACATTATTTTCTAGCAGTACCACCTGGGTCTGTGTACATGGCATATATTTCACTGTTATGTCAAGTGCTCTGATTCCAATGATCATTATCAAAAGAGAAACAAGTTTTACATGTACATATGAGCAACACAGAAGAATAAACCTTTGCTAGAATTTTGTGGTTTTCAAAAACTAAGTATGTGAATGTTGTGCTGCATAAGCATACGGTACATTTCAAACATATGGGGAGTAGAAATTGAACAAGAATTCAGTTATTCTGGATTCTCAGTCCTATTCTCATTTCATCACACTATGGGATTGCAGAGGGAGTCTCATCATCTTCAGATCTGAAAGCCTCTTAGACTTCCTAATATGCATGTCAAATTGCAGGGTTTTTTATTATTTCTATATTTATATTTTTGTTATTCTTATATGTTCTTATTAGGTGACTGCTTAGCCCTTTACAATATCATCAGTGATCTTTTGGATAGAGTTAAGAGGAAAAAGAAAGTCAGTTCCATTACATTTCCCAAAATTCTAATTGTTGTTTGGTTTGTTGTAGAACTCAAAAGCTGAGGTTTTCAGTGCACAAACTTAAGCAAAGAAAACTTGAAGGAGAGTTCCCTGGTGAATATGAAAAAAAAAAAAAGATAATAATTCAAGAACTATGGAAGAAGTTTCTGTATGTGTCCTCTGATTTACAAGACAAATCAAAGCAGAGGTATTTTGCAAATTTTGAGTATCTTATGTGTCTTCTTTGTGGAGCTGTTCTAACACTGCATGCTCACCATTTTCCCTTACATTTAACAGTTAATGAAATTTGCAGAGATGGGACTGTGTCTAGATTTTTTAGCTATGTTAGCTACCAAAAAAAAGCAAACAGCAGCTACTGGCTCTATAAAAGCCTGATTTTTTTGAATAAAGGCCATTCAGGGCCTTTGCGTTGTTAGGACTATTACAGTTATCACATACAGTCTTACCTGAATTGAAAACAACTAAAATGCAGACAGAAATTCATGACACAGAATCTGAATACATTCAACACAAAGTTACAAAACATCTGTCGTAGGAGAAAAACTAAACTTCTAAGAGGTTTAGTTAACCTAGGAGAGAGAAGCTCACCTCTAAATTTTGCTTTAGGGAGTGGTACTAACAGGAGGATTCATAGTGAAGAAAAAGACTCAGTAACAGAAATCAAAAGCATTTTTAGTAAGATTATTGAATAATAAAGCAACATATATATTGAAATGTAGTTGTAATACAGAAAGGTTTACCATTTTGAATGACCAGACTGAAGAATCTGGAGAGTGATGCCTTCCGAGAAATCATTCACCCTGTTAAAAAGAGTTGGCGGTGGGAGGGGAAATTTGAAAAAAGGACAACTGAAAAAGCTTTGAACAAATGTGTTAGGCATATGGCTTGTTTACATCTCTAATTAACTTACTAATATGACAGCTTAAAAAAAGTAGTTTTTGAATTTTATGTCTAGGAGTGTGTTACAAGTGTGTGTCAGGTCTACCCCAAAAATCTGTGGCAGACAGTGTTGGCTTTAAGCATGCTTTGCTTTCTTCAGCTGGAATCATATACAAGATATTAATGGAATATTATCCAAATATTCTGATATAGCAGAATAGACACTAATATTGACTTGCTGGTGACTATCATTAACTAGAGTGAGTCATATTATTACAGTGATTCCTTAACCTTCATCTAAGGGGAGTGGGTGCTTGGGGGGGTGCTTGGATGGATGATTGCAGCCTCACCTCAGGCTGAGTCCAGAGGAGGCAGTTTATCAGGATTTTTACCTCTGGCTGTTTGGAAACTGCTATTTCTGTTATCTGCCCTCTCCGTAAAGGTTGCTGCTCTGCAGATCCATTTGGTGAAAAAACATAAATGTCTAGAGATCCTTCAAAGGGAACCAAATGTCTTATTCAATATTGGAATGACTAGGAAACAAATCATTCTCACCTAGAACAAAGAAGATTTCTTTAAAAAATGTTAATAAATATTCCAGCTGTGGTTTATCATGTTGATGGACCTGTCCTCCATGATACTTTCAAAAGTCTTCAGGACTAGGTAGAATGAGAAAATCACAAAGTATGGAGACACCATGAACTGGAAAGAGGATACAAGTGGGGAAGGCATGACTTCTTACATAAGTACTGTTAGGGTCTCCTTACAATCTGATGTTTGAGGACAAGACAAATATAACTCCTTTTTCCTTCCCCAGTAAGGAAAAATAGAGGGAAGATCTCGAGAAAGTCCAGGCTGATTTGGCAGTCCTCTGGTTATAGAAAGCTTGTCATTTTGAAAATATTTTTCAAAAATGTTGAGGTAAAGCATCTTTTAGAAAAATTACTGCTCAACAGTTAAACATTTCTCTCCTCTTCAAAATACTAGGCCAATACCCTTTTACAGCTATTTATATTGGTTCTATTCCCTTCCTGTTATCAATTTCTTTGTTCTGTGTTTGTTAGCATTTTCTTTTATTTCTAATTTCCTTTCCCTATCTAATCTACATAGTTGACTCAGTTAAACTGCCAGATTTCTCTTTTTCTTTTTCTTAGGGTTTCCTTTTTTTTTTTTTTTTATCTCAAAGTTCACATACTGTTTTAACTCCTCTTATAAAAGAGTATATATCTCTGTGCTAAATACTGACAGGATATGCTACATTTGCTAGCAAAACAAGGCAGAGCTTTTACTTTCCTATAAATGCATGAAGAGTCCTTGGAATTGCAATTCCCACTAGTAGTGATTGAACTGTGTAGTTCAATCTGTTCTAACTATAGATCCAGAACCTTCAGTGTCTTGTAGATTTTAGTAATAGAAAATAGATTAGCCTATCTCAATTTTACATTAAACTCTAGGATCAAAACAGGAGACATTTAAAACTCATCAATGTGTACCTAGAGATGTTCTCATATTGTTGCTCCACTCTTACTCTGGCAAAACTGGAAGAGAGTTCAGTAAGAGTCCAGCCTAAAATGAGTTGCATAGATCTGGTTAAAGAATCAAGGATTTGCTGATGCATTTTTAACATACTTGAATATTATGGAAAGTTCCATTGATTTATTCTGACTCCATAATCAATACCTACATATTCATTGGCTTTCTCAGACAAAAGGGAACAGTACACAGAGGGGTTAATTATACAGAAGTGATGTAAGTGCTCATATCTGTGGTTACCATTCCACAGTCCATTTTGACCAACATTCACCAAGAGCATGATCCAGAACTCACAGGAGTCAATGGCAATGACCCAACCCAGTGAAGTGAGATCTGGGACCATCACCCAGGGACCCAACCCGAAGTGTAGTTTGAAAGGCCGTGACAAGAATTGGCAAAACTGAAGGTTTTGGTGATGGAAATGCTTTGGTAACAGAACAGAGTGAACAGTATCTTTTCCAGGCACAGCCTTTTGCAAAAATGAAGACTTTTGGTGGTACAACTGGCTCAAGCAATTAAAAGGAAGGAAAATCAATGCATGGTGCTTGCAAAGAAACTGGTTCAAAATCTAGTTGAGTATTGTAGCATCTCAAACAGGTGTGGTGAGTTTACTCACCCCCTGTACTTCATCATCAAAGGACATATGAAGCTCGAATGTTCATGCTCTTTATCTAGAAAGACAAACTTTAAAGACCTCTCTCTGAGACTGAAATTTTAACATGATATATGTCTTAAAAGTTCGTCAGTGACAAATCCCATAAAAACTTTCTATTCCACAGTGTGCCAAAAGTCACGATGTGTAACAGCACTCTTTTAGTGATGATACTCATGGCTGTCCTCAAGAGAGCTTCAAATTCCAAAATAACAGGTCTCTTTCCTTAAATCACTGAGTCCCTCTAAAAATTTCACAGTCTTTAAGAGATTAGACTCCTGCATATGCCAGAATTAATAGAAAATGGTAGGTGAAGGTGCTGAGTGAGACAGAAGGAAAGTGACTGAAAGTCAGTTTAGAACAGTGGTTTTGCAACCCTGAATTGCTACAGTAAAAGGGCTGTCCAGAAAGTCAGTTGCGAGCAGGACCCTGAGAAAAAGCTCAAAGGTGCATCTTGCTTAGCACAGAGCTGACTGCAGTATAAATGTGGGAGCTGTGGTAGGGATAATGCCCTTTAATTCTTGTTACAAGTGTGGAAAGAACACATACGGACATGTTTTGTAAATAAACAGGATTACACTAAATATTATACCTGGCTTAGAGCATGCACTTCTAATGGTTATTTTAATGACTTATTTAGATGGTAATTTCCTGCCTTATTTTGTGTTTACTTTGCAGTTAGTGAGTCAGACTAGCAAAATTAAATTCATGATCTTAAGGTTCTCTCAGTTCAGAGGGATCCAAAAGTGATGTTTTGCTGCTTTCTGGAGTGAGCAAGCTTGCGCTCAGTGCTCAAGTTTTCAAAAAGCCAATTTAAATTGCTTACAAAGAAAATTAAATATGGCATTAGGATCTGGACTTGGGTGAGCTCTTACCAAAATGTTTGCCCATGGTTAACTTCACATTAAAATATGCAGGACCTGGTATCATTGCTGCAAATTCTGGGAAGCAGCTAGGTCAAGAATGTGATAGGCAGATGATGTCAGCTTACCATTGATATTGTGTGTGATATTCTGTACTGTGTTCTCACTGCTTGTGGGAGAGCATGAGAACAAATGGTTTCTCTGGAGCAGCCTAGGTGATGAACTAACAGTGTATAATTTTGGAGAAATATACTGCCTTGGTCTACCTTGAGTCTGAATGCACAGACCGAACGACCTCTGCCTGACCAGGACATCTTACACTACTTGGGGTCCCTGACAATTTTGGTTTTCACCTCTTCTGTGTTTCTAACTTATTTTTCTTGAGGACGGCAGAGTTGTGTGGCTTACAACACAACAGACTCACAAGAGCAGGGATGCCTGCGCTTGAGTAGCTGGACCAGGCTGAAATTCTTTGCAGACACTATAATGCTGTGTGCCAATAATATCTTACATGTGTCTTCAATCTTCTTGAAATGGGAAGTCTTGACTAAGCACTTGTTTTAAGGAAAATGATCCCAGGATATGGAAGACGATGAAGGAAACCCTCAATACACAAACAATTTATTGAACATTGACTTAGAGATGCTGTGTTTCAGTGGCATAATATGTTTATAATTAGTTTAAAAAGATTTAGTAAGCCTTTTGACTAATAGTGAAAATATCCAAATGCTCTCTGGTCAGAGCAGGATTTTGTATCTCTGAGTACCTCTGTGTTGGCCCATGATCAAGATCCATGTTGCATGTTACCTCTTCTACTCTGTGTTACACACAGAACAATCTCTTCCCTTTAAGGTGAACCACAAGTCAAGGTAAATGTGTTGAAAAATTATGACATCTTTTCTAATGCATGTTTCATATTCAAAATAGATCTTATCTCTTCAAATACTTGTAAAACTCTGAGAAGGTTATTGTCACAGGTCTTGACTGTACCCTGCTAAGTCATGGATTATTTTACCATTTTCTTGTGATGAACTAACTCCTTCAGGGCCACCAAAATCTGGGTCATCTCCTCTGAATAGTTAAGATACCTCAGAAGTTTTTGAATATGTGTCTCTCAAATGGAATCATGAACATGGTACCCAAAGATGTGGCACTTCCCAAAACACAGCTAGGCATCACTTTGCTCTGTGTGCTTCACACTTAACATGAAGAAATATTTTTTTCTGAAGGCTTTTAGTACTCCAGGAGTTTGACACAAGTGGGAGTGTGCCCAGGAGCCTTCATCCCACTATCTGGGAAAGCTCTATTTACATTTTATCACCTGAATCAATAACTCCTAAGTGAAACTTGTTTTGGGATTTTTCATCAGATGAAGTTGTCTTAAGCACAGTGAATATAAAGGTCTGAGCACCATTCTTCAGTCTAATTAAATAGGATTCCTTTTGTTTTCTTAGTCTGTTGAGCAGTCTTGAGAATACTTGAACTGAGTTATCTTGATCTCATTCAAGATGTGAAACTGATTTATTTGTTTGCTTGCCTTACAGATTAATATCAGGCTTCAAAGTAATTTTCTTCTCAAGTGTATTTATGGTATGCACAAAGTCCATTTCTTTCTGCATTTTAATAGTCTGCAAGAACTTTTCCAAGGAAGCAAGGGAAAGGGAAAAGCTTCAGACGAACCAGGACAGACCTGTGCATATTTCTAAAACGAGATGTGGTATTGATCCCTGTGTGAAATCCAAGGTGGTGGAGGGTTTCTCAGAACACAGCATTTACAGCCCACATTCTTTGACACTGAGTTTGTATTAACAAGTAGTTCATCCACAGAAGACTTGCTCCTTTTGAGCAGCACTCATGCAGGTGCTGACTTTTTAGGAGAGCTGTGATATGTGGTGCTATTAGCAGCATGTTCATCACAGAGATTGCTCAGGATAGTCAGAGACACTTGAGCCTCGAGTCACACAGCTTTCTTTGAGATCTTATAGGCCTCTCACAGCTCTGGTTTTCAGGACCTTCTACAATGCCATCACTGCTGGTGTGCATTGCTTTTACTCTTATATGGATAATGTGCTGCACTAGGTATGTATCTGTTCTTGGTAATGCAGAGGGAAGTGCCACCCCTTCTAAAAACTCAGAAAAAAGCCTTTCCATGATCCAAAGTTATTGCAACTCCTATGCCAGTGCTCATTACTGTAATTTATTTATTAGGCACACTTTGCCTCTATTGAGGATAACATGCTGCAGAGGATGGTTAAGATTGGACCAAACAAATAACTACACGACAGTGGGAAATGTTGAGTACAAGTTTTTGAAGTACAAACTGAAATGTACCATTGCTGAACAGTGCTGTAGTTCTTTATTTACTTGTGTAAATTCTTTCTTGTAAATCTTTAATTTCCTGTGGGTTGTAGCATTCCATATAAATGTGATAGACAACATGGAAATACAGAGTATAGAGAAAAAAAAAGAATTGAAACAACTTAAAATTTAAGTAATTCACATGTAAAATAAAAAAAAATATGAAGAGGTAGGACTTTGTAGTTTTCCCTAACATCCACGGCCATGTGAATATCATGAAACAATAAATCAAATGTGGCACAAAATTTTCTGATCGGATAAAAATATGCAGGGTATTTTTCAATCACGAACAGGAGAAGAAATTTATTTGGTTTATATTTTACCTTTAGAGAGACAAAACTGGGCTGGCAAAACAAGCAGTACCTACTACAAATCTTTCCATTTCTTAACAAAACATGAGTATTTATATTCTTTACAATGCAAATACTAATAAATTATGAATAGTTTTGGTAACAATGATCTAATTTATCCATTTAGGCAACACATTATGAATGTAAACAATAGTGCAATTCACCACTTATGAAGTTCTTGTTTTCTGTTCCTATAAAATTTATTTAACAGACCTCACTAGAACTATCCATTATTTATCATCTTTTAAAGTTTAATGACTATGGATATGAAGATTGTTAAAAATTGAAATATAGAAAATATCTCATTATCTTGTTGATGAATCTGACTTGTGAGTTCAACTCCACAAGTGAAAACCATTTTGCTGGCCACAGACTATTTGCCTACTAAATAGTTTGAAGAATTAATTCTTCACAGCCAAAAAAGGGTTGTATTGGGGAAACACAAACAAACAGTATTCCAAAATCAAGACTGTGAAATATACTAATTTTGAGTAGAAAGGTAGTTTTGAAATTAACAAATTTGAACATTTACCTAAAATTCCATGCAAAATTAATTAAAATTTAACCAAATAAAGTGAAACATTTTATCCATATATTTCAGTGTACTTCTGTATCTCATTGATTCTGTGGACAGTATGAGTCACTAGAAAATTTGGTTTAAAAAAGCCAAATATTTGATATTTCTGATGTGGTCAGAGCTGCGATTTTTGAAAGAGAAAAGATGTTTTGCTCTGCTCTCCTAAGACTTGACAGTAGATTTCCAGAGCAAAAAAAAAAAAAAAAAAAATAAAATAATATTAGGAAGATTGTTTTTCAAACCTAGTTTTGGCAGAATATTCTGAAGTCCTTTCTACAAATAAAGCATGATCAAACAGAATTTCAAGACAAATTTAAGCTCTAGCCTTCCAGTAACTTTTTTTTCAAAATATGCTGGGAGAGAAGCCAATTAAAAAACCAGGCTGAATTCCTCTCTCCCTTGGACCTGGTGACAGGATACATTTGGGTTTTTTAAACAAATATATCTGTGCAAGTAGTCTTGTAACTTTGGATAGTGTCAGACCACAGGAGGAAACGAAGCATAGGAAGATACAAGAAGCTCCAATCACTGCATCTAAGAAACAGACAAATGTAGAAAAATAAAAATTGCTCTAATAAGAAAGTGTTGAAAAATATCAGACAAAGTACACCTTACAGTTCTTGCCAGGAAACTATCTATCAGGGGACTACTAAAGAGGGATAAGTTTTGGAGTTTGACAATGGGACCTGATTATATGTCAAAATAGGTGTCTTAACATTAGGATGAAAGATAAAACCTCGTTTTGATAGTTTTCATCAACTGGAGGTTTAGAGCAAGATACTCCTAAGAGAGGGAATTATCCTTCTTTCCCTTGACAGAAGGATACAGGAAGAACAGAAGGATACAGCACGTATATTTAAATCAATGTAAAAACAGATCAGAGCATCACTAAGCCCTGAACCACTGCTATTGAAAAAGCTGTTATTGGAATGCTACAAAAAATATGCTCACCCCTTCAAATGCAGTGAAATATTATCCACTTTTTTGTTTGCTTGTTTGTTGTTTTCTTTGGTTTAGTTTTTGTTTTGTTATTACGTTAATGAGCCTCTGAGTTTGTAGAGGGTGACTTCAGGTCAATGACACAAAAGCTTTGGCTGTGCCTGGGTCACCAGGTGGTTGCCTTCTCTAGCTTGATCTGGTTTACCATCCCAAATCATCACAACATAGCTTCCTTTTACTCTGTACATCCAAGTATTCTACCAAAACCTGAATGTGTATATATGAGGGCTGTGAGGAACAGGCGGCATGCCTGAATCCCTCCATCATGTGAGCTGACACATAGCCACGTGCTACCAGGTCTGAGAGGCACTCATGTCTCCCCTTGTGTAGACTTATCTCTTGTCTCAGGTCTCAGAGTCATGGTATTTTCCTGATATGTCATGATATTTTAACAAGCACTTGTAAGTCTCACATATGTTACAGTAATAGGTCTTAAAAAAAGACAAAAGGCAGATTTATAAGGCACTCATCAAAGAAATTGTCAAATATTTTTAAGCTTCTTTAAACTTAGTCCTCTTTGCACAATAAGAATTTTTAGCAGTACTGATTGAAAGAAGTCATAGCCAGTAGTGATTTTTGCTCATTTGTTTGACTGTGGAAAAGGCTATATTATCTACAAATAATTGGATATCCACTTTCATATTTAGTAAACTGAAATGAAGTAATTCACAGATAGATAAGTATTCTAGGAGAAATTCAAGGTAGGTCTTTGCTCATAGATCCCCCTATGCTCCTCCCATTCCCACATTGTCAGAAGCATCTGTCTATTTGCTCAGAAATAGTATATTACAACCCTTTTAATGAGTAAGATTACAGATTTTGATTAATTCACCAGGCCCAGTGCTTTACTCTTTCTAACAAGGTCTACTATAATCATCATTACGGATTTAGAGTAATGGTGGCATATATCTTTGGTCTCTACCCAAATTCAGCATGTTTTGATATCATGACTCCTTAATTAAAAGGATATTCAGTGACAAGCAAACTAACAGCACTTCACATTAAGCTGAATTATAGTACCCAAACACTTTATTTCTGCCCATTCCAGTAACTTTATAATTGCACCTGCATTCTGACATGCTTCTGCTTATGTCACAAATGCATTGTGACACTGAGTCTGCAACACACCCCCTCATTTTGCCATGCTGGAAAAAAAAAGATAGTACATAGAGAAAATTCTGGCTGTAAATACTGAGGAAATACTGCTGAGTAAAGCATCACTCCAAGAACACATGCGTCCAGAAAACACCACTCAGATAATCAGCCTACAAGGTGAGGTGTGAACACATGAAGATGCTGATGGTTTTTCACCAACTTCACATCTCCATATAAAAATTTACCACCTCCTCCCTATCCTACAGCCCTTTTCCCTAAGACAAATCCCTTGCCTTTTGGCTTGCCTGTTCTTTTCTGCCTTCATCACACCCTCTCAACCCTCATCTTTCCTCTGACTGCCACCATGGGTGATTCCCATAATCTGGCTGCCAGTGTTACAATTGTTCTGCCTTTCACAGAGAACGTTGTAGTCCTGGTGTTTTGCCTTGGCAGGGGGGATTGCCTGCAGGAAGCCAAGCTCTTGTGCAGCTCACCATCTGTAAGACCACAGAGGACCCATTATCTCAAAAATTTCTATGAAAGATGCCTGGATACCAGGAGAGAAGTCCTCAGTCCTCCTTCCAGCATTTGCAGCTGGCTGCTGTTTTCTGCCCTTTTTTTGGCTTTATTTTTGACTCTTCTCCTGAAATGGCTATGTTTATTTAAAAAAAAACAAAAAACAAAACAGCATTTTTTGAATAGTTAGTGATGGCATTAGCAGTTCAAGAGGAAATTGAGAGAGAAAGACTGGAACGGGGTGTTGTGCAGAAGAAGAAACACTTATAGCAAGGTCATGGAAAATTACTGGTAAGTAGTGTCTGGGTTTGACCTGAAGATCAGGTATACAGAGAACTTTTTCAGAGAGAAATGAATGATAGCTACTAACCAAAACTCTATCAGTTGTCTCTTATGTTGTGTATACGAGCCCTGCCGCAAAGAAAGACCACTTATTTTTTACTTGCTACAGTCCAAAACAGAAATGGCAACTAGCAAGGACACCTTTTCTGTTTTTACTGCTAGCTGGATGAGCCTCATAAATGCCTAAACTCATATATAAAAATGTTAATGTTTTCCTATTGCTACTCTGAATTTATATTTATTGCAATACAATGCATCCATTAGCTCATCTATCATCGATAAATTTGTTACTGCTTCAAATATACAGTACATAACATTGCAGCAATTTCATTTTACAAGCTAATAATGTACTGTAATTTAGCTTACAATGTCATGTAGATGTATTTGATTAGGGAGGTTCAGCAGTCAGTCAGATTGAATAGTGGATTATATGAGAATCAAGTTTTTAACTTATTTACTGTACAAATGAACAGCTTTGGTGCACATTAGATGTGTTAATTTAATGGGTGTGACATTTTATTTCCTCAAATATTCACTGAAGAAGAGCAAATGGTATTTTCACTCAAACTGAAGCACAGTAGTCCTAGAATGGTGGGATTTTTTTTTTGATGCTTGACATATTTATTCTTTAAAAGAGAGTAATAATTGTATTTAAATTGTGTATAAAGTAATTGTATCTCTATTTATATATTGGATGCTGTATTCTAGTATCTGCAGATGCTTCCCAAAAACAGGAGAGGTAGCTAAAATGTTTTCCTGAAATGCTATAAAAAGAGAAGGTTTTTTTGTTTTGTTTCCACACACGTCCCACCCCCCTCCCCGACCCCCCCCCCCCAAAGCAATATTCAAAAATATACTACCTAGGAGACTTTT
>JAWWEW010000088.1:2120842-2134952 GCA_035583185.1 Anabacerthia variegaticeps | reverse complement strand
ATTATTGTTTATCAAAGAATTCATTCTCCATTAAAAAGTCAAAACATCCCTGGAATGGAAGCATTGATATTCAGCTAGCAAAGAAAATTAAGTCACTGGATTCTTTAAAAGGTAGTCTTTCATGTCAGTTCATTGCAAAAAATAATGAACTACAGTCACTTCTTCATCATCCCAGTGCATTTTTAGGATAATTTACATGACTCTGGAGTGACTGAAATACTTTACTGCCTACTGTAGAATGTCCTCTTGAAGAATTGAAAAAAAAAATCAAACAAACCACAGTTGAATGGATTTCATACTATTTCTTTCATCCTATTCAGGACAAAGAAAAATGCAGAATGTTTAAAGAAACAGCAGCAATATTTTAGAAAATATTTATATAACACAAAAGTTACATCATTAATATCTAAGGAGATAAAAAGAGAAACCCAATCCACAGATGTGACTTTTAGGACAGTATGAAGATTTCGCAAATCTACTGATAAGGACAAAGTAACAAAGTTGACTTGTAAAGTTAACTACAGATAATGATGTATCTATTTTTCGCATAGACATAGCTTCTGAAGATTTGCACCTGTAGACATGACATCCATGCATGCTGTTTAAACAGCAGGTGTGAGTAGTGTCTATATATTCTTTGGATTTCTTTCTACGAAGTAAATCATACTTTTCCCACTTTTGTTTTGTGATGGTGGTTTAATTACGTTTCCTTTTTTAAGAAAGACCGTTTATGAGAGATCAAAAATTACAGAAACTACAACATCTGGACTTCCACCCTGCTGGTGTTTATATATGTCTGTGTCTGCAAAACATCCAACTGCTTCTATTTCTAAATACCTTTTAAGATATGGTATTTAAAAGCAATATAACATCATTGGAGTAGCAACTGCTGATTTATGTTTTGATTTTCATAAGCCTATGTGACTATGTTGTTTATTTTAATTGATCATTATGGCCTAGGTCTTACTATGTAAATAAATCAGCTGTGCCTCTGCAAAATATCATTGAAGACAATTGGGTTTCACATATGTGAAGAACCCTATCTGTGCCAATCATACTGTAAAACCAGGCAAGATACTGGAACAATTTTCTCAATCTGATATTCTTATACAAGTAGAAACCATAAGAATATTAATGTTTTTATGCATTTTTTAGATTAAAACTTTATTTTGTAAATAATACAATAATTTTAAATGCTTGGAAAAGCATATATGTATGCAGGAATGAAAAAAAAATATTTAAATACAGATGCATGTATTTAATTCCATATGACAGGAAATGGACCATTCAAGCCGGACTTGGCAATGCTTGTGGGTCACTTCCAACTCAGAATATTCTGTGATCCTATGATTCTGCAAGAAATTCAATGTAATAATGGTAACATTTAAACCATATATATTCTTGAAAATATATCCTTTAATTTTAATGAGGCATTCATAAGAAATGTGGATTTTTATTAATACTAGGGAAAGAAACATTGAATGTGTTCACCTGAACAAAGTAACATATGTCTGCATTTCAAGATGTTTTTTTAAGAAAAGTTCTGTATGGCTTAAAATACTCTTGAAAAATGACTTGCCTGGATCAACCATTTCTGAAAAATCTTAAATTCTGATTTGCAATGCAGGCTTTTTCTCAGGTTGTTATATTGCAATGTCTTCTTGTTCCTAGGAGACAGTTCAGTGTCTCAGCTACCATCAGAGTAGCAATGATTCTTTATTGTAAAAATACTGCATATATAAAAATGTAGTATATAACACAGAGTCATAAGCAACTATCAAGGCAAAAGGAATTTTTCATTTTAGCATATAGGTGGTGTTTATAGCTTCCTATCTGCAGGCAAATTGTTTTCAGTGTGACTACACGATTAACACGTCTTCTGCTAACTTAAGTCAATTTCAGTTCCCATACAACATCAATAGCATGAGAGATTCAGGCATGTATGTTTCTTTATGCTTGCAATGCTATTCAGTTACAATTTAAAGACTCTTAATAGCAGTTTTTCTGTTCCTGTAATCTGGAAAGTGAAAACTAGGGCCTTTCTTAGAGACAGGACAAAACTTCAGATAAATTGCTGTAGCACTTTGCTCTGGTTGTAAGGGTTTAAGAACATGCACAGGATAGACTCACAGACAATGGCAACACCTTTTGTCAGACAAAGCAGTAGCCATTTTGTAGGAAATCTACAGAAAATTTCATGGCCTAGGGAAATATGTTTCCCTGACTACAACTTTGGACTTTATCAAGACAATCTTTATGGGTCCTTTCCAACTCAGAATATTCTGTGAAGACAAGTCAATAAAATTCACAACCCTATTGAAAAACGAGAAAACATGGATTCAACAGTTACTGGATATTGCAACCTCCATCTGTGCATTTAAGGATTTCTGTTTCTCTTGCCCTAGAGAGGACTTTGTTCTCAGCCTCTGTGATGTCATCTGTATATCACAGATATTAACCCTGTTTTCATTAGAAAGTAGTTAAATTCATGTACATATATTTGACCTCTGAGAAATCACTATCAGGTCGTATTCCACTTTGAGAGCTACAGGTTCTACAGATCTAAATAAGCTGGAGAGACACAAAACTTATTTCGTTTTTCCAGCTTCACTGATTAGCCTACTACATCATATTCCTTCTACCTACAAGCTTTGTCTTCTATGAAAAGTGGACATTGGGAGCTTGCCAGGGCTGAGTACAAATGCTCATCTCTAAAGGCCAGCTCATACTCCTGTCAGCTTCAGGTCCTTCTTCCCATTTACATCAGGTGTAATATCAGGAATTACAGAGCTCTAGAAACTGAGTATGGCTTAGGTGTCAGTGTACAAAAACAACTATACTGCTTCTGAAGTTGTTTAATATTTCAGACATTGTGCAGTTTAGGTAACCAAATAGCCTCTCCCAAAGTGGTCAGTATAAGACCTTTTCAGAGAAAACACTGGTTGTCTTTGCCAAATGTCAGTCACGAGATGTGACAAGATGGAAAAAAGGATGAAGTAGTCCAGCAGACAGGATAGGTGTCTGCACCCTTGTGCACAACAGTATGTTCCAGATGCAGGTCTGGCTTTTGTGACCTAGAGCTTACTTCTGAACACTGCTGCTGACACAGGTCTTGTAGATGTGTGACATGATCACCCTCAAGCTTTGCTGCATTAATGATTCTGCTTGCAGAACAGACACAAGAGATACTGACATCCCATCCAAATACCTTCTATTACTGCTGGTGTTGGCAAGAATGAGTTCTGGTGTACTGAGCTCCAATGAGCTGTTCTCAGCAGCATCCCTGCAAGCACTCTGGTAGTGCACATTGGTGGGTACAATCCATTTGGGGCATTTCAGTGTCATGTGGAACCAGCCACCAGACACCCTGACTGTAGGAGTGTTACAACCCATGCCTGAAGGTGAGCGTAACTCAGGTTCTTGTTAATAGATTCCTTGGAGTAGATTATAGTGAAATGACACTGAATGACTGGTGTTTATTATACGTATATAGATATAGATGATGATATAGATGGTGATATAGATATAGATATAGATAGATATAGATAAATATAGATGATAGATATAGAGATAGAGATAGATAGATAGATAGATAGATACATACATACATACATACATAGAGACATAGACACATAGATACATAGATAGAGATAGAAATGTAGGCTTTGTTTTAAAACAATTTGGTTGTAATGGGAAGGAGGTGTGTAATCATTTTGGGTATTATTATCTATAGAAATGCAACAATATAAAGGAATAAAAATAACACATTAAAAATGTATAAGAGAAAGAAAAACAAAGAAATTATAAGAAATCATGGATCCAGTGATGAGACTTGATAGTTGGAATTTTGATGTGTATTGGTCAAAGTCATGTCACAGTCTTTATCTGTTGGGGGTGAGGGATATCCCAGAAACACAAAGTTGAATGGGTTAATATACACTCAGGTCAGGTGATACACCCAGGTATCCCTCATGGAGAGGAAGGGGTTTTACACTGTCTGATATAACTCTGTGTATCATGCACAGTCCTCTGGTGCAAGGCCTCAGGAAGTGAGTCTAGGGCTACTTCAGGGATCTTGAATGGTTTATAGCACCTTCTAAGACATGACAGCTATTTCTTTTGTCAACATAGTTGAGTCAATTATGTCCCATAAGAAGGGACTAATACCTTCAGGCCTACGTGTGAATGTCTCAGTATTTCTCCAAGGGAAGTTTTCAGCCCTGAGCCAGTTATGCCCTATCAAAAGGGATGAAAATGTGAATATCCCAATGTAGGAGGACAGCATGGTGACTGCAAGGAAAACTTCTACTAACGGATGGAGTTTTCATTAAAATAAAACACCTGAAGACCACCAACCTACAAGCAGCTACAGGATTGATGGACTGGTTCCCATGTTTGAAAATTTTTAAGATAGTTAGATGGTTATTGTATTAGACAGATAGCTACTTCATATGTTCGTACAATTACCCTCATTAGCTGTTTGGACCCTGGTTACACCTTCCCCTTTGGTAGCTTCTTTTCAGTTTCTCGCATTGGCTAACTAGTGGTGCAGAACAGCATTACCTTATAAGGTTAGCCACTCCCCTCTCCCCCCTTATTTGGTTCAACTCCGCCTTACTTTATCCTTATTTGTCACGCTCCGCTTATGTTCCAGTAGCTTCCAACCCGAACCCTATGTAAGTCCTGTGTTCCCTAAGTAAATGTTCCACTCTGTTCTCACCTCCCTGGAGCATGGACTGATCGTTCATTCCTAGCGGACTGTGACATCCCAATGCCTTGACTGGGGAGGGGTTTACACCTGAGCCAGTTGGCTAAGGGAGGACATTGGCATCATAAAAAGCATTACCCCACCTCTGCAGGGTCTGCTTCTTATTTGCCTCTTCCCTTATCTGACTCAAAACCCTACTTGTGGCCTCCCATGTTGAGTGCACACCCATTCTTCATCTGGGCTGTTACCTTGCACATCAGCAAAGCACATGCTGTTTTTGCAAATGGCCAGTTGCGTGATTAGCCATGAACATTTCAGTTTCTTTCAAGAAGCCATCACCAAAAAAGGACATTGAGACCAAGCCGAGTGACAGAGCATGGAGAAAACTGTTTGTCTTTCTTGTCAACCTGTTACAGGCCATATGAAGGGTAAAAACACAGAGCCAGGAGCTAAATATGCAGCCTGCCACTGGAAAGAAACCTGAAAAAAGAAGAAGGAAGGGAACTGGTTTGAAGTCCAGAAGTCATGAAAGGCAGTAGGACCTAACAGACCATGGGGAGCTAGAAGTATGTATCACAGCCTTAGGGCCCATTCTCCTGGAGAAATATTGACCCTTGAAAGTCAGAAAGAACCTTTTAATAATTGAAAAACAAAACTTAAACAAGGACATAACCTGGAGGTAAGAGTGCTGCTTGAAGGAGGTAAGAAGCAGGAGAAATCCATCCAGGTCTGCACATCTGGGGTGTAAGTTGCAGTCATAATGACTTTTTGGATGCTTTTCTTAATGGAGAATTGATGTTTGTGGTTTGTTTGGTCTTTTTTTTTTTTTTTTTTTAACTGAGGATGTGAAAGATGAGGTATGGAACTTAAGCTACCAATAGACTATTAATCATTATTCATACATATGTATATAATATAGATATAGATATACCCATACCAAAACATATACATATATGTACACGTATACATATACACGTACACATTCAGAATATATGGGGTTGAGATGATATATTTGAATATGACCTCTCTTCTATTAGTTACAGAATATTTTACACAGTATATTATTAAATGTTTAGAATCATCACTTACACCCCTCAAGCACTCAGACAGTCTCTCCTTAAATCACTAGTTTTCAGAGGTATTATAGAAAGCATGGGACTCAGAAAGGGTTTTGGAGGAGGACGGTTCTGCAATCCTGTCAGATTGGGAAGGACACTTTGTATGAACGTATATGTATGGCAGAAAGACATTGACTAGAAGAGTTCAGGATGAAACTCTCAGAGGTGACATGAAATAGGGAGAAAAGGGGCAGAGGTCCGTCAATGTTGACAAGAGGATTGGATATGGATATTACAGTAACACATTTGGCAGTGAAGGAAACTCTGAACACAGGCTGAAATGGGACTGAGAATCTGTATTCTACTATATACATCTGTCTTTGAAACATCTCACTTATGAAGAAAAGATGAATTTTACATTTTCACTGATAACATTTTCCCCTTTTTTCGTGTTACATTAAATAGCAAATCCTACAGTTCAGAGACTTGGGTATACTGCTGAGCTGTCTATAGAAAAATACAGTACAAGTATATTAGTCAGCACATATTCCTAACATTGTACGGAATTTTCTCTCTTACATGGTTCTCAAAGTTATAAAGTATATTGGCTGATTCCAGTCAACAATAAAGGCTGCAAAAGTCTCATTCCCTGACTAACTATTGCCCCCCCCAATTCCCCCCCCAACCCCACTCCCCCTCCCTAATCCTGAGCATTTAGTCTAATTATTATTTGCAGTCTCAGCAAGCCAGAGAGGAGAATTTTATCCACTTCGGCTTGTTTCTGAATACTAACTACCCAGACCAGTCAAGGGTCTCTAAAAAGTGCAGCCCAGTCAAAGCTCTCTAAAGAGTGAAAGTGCATGAGAGACACACTGCATTTGACACAGTCAGGAGGCAAAAGAAAGAGCAAAACAAAAGTCTATTCAGGGCTGAATCCTCTGATATACTCATCCATCCCCCACCTCCTTTAAAAATAAAGAGAAAGGGGAAAACTCATGAATCCATTGCTGAATGCCTAAGGTTGTCAGAATAAAGGACAATGAGTGACAGCTGACTGTCAGCACAATTCTCAGAGACTGAGTTATCACTTTTTGGCATTGTTCAAATAGGAAAAAAGCATGTGTGCTTAACAAGAAAATATTGCACAAGCACTTTGTGAGGGCTGTGCTCAGACCAGCTGCAAACATCTGAGGAATCTGTAGTTCCACACAGATTTTTTTCCATGCTCTGTGAAATCTTCCCTACTGAACTCATTAAAAACTTTTCTAAGCATGCAGGCACTAAATGCCCTAAGACAATAGGGGTTGTAAAACTTTTCTTTTGAGGAAATCAGGCCAGGCGTACCAAAAACTGAGCAAGTTACATGTTCATGACACTGTTATCCACCTATTGGTTATTTAAAAAAGAACACAGTGGTGAAGGCCAATCTTTAAACATTTCCTGCATGTTCAACTTGTTTAGGATCTCCTTGCAAGCTGAATTTTTTCCCTGCAGATTTGCCTACACTTTCATCTTCACTGACTGCATTAATCCTCCAGTCTTTGCTGTTCCAATGCACAATCAGCTTGTTTTTAAGTCACATCTACCCACATTTGTTAGTGTTGAAACATTACTTTAGGCGTTTATATCTCCATAAATCCATACAAATGATGCACAGGTTTTCCTGAGAAAGGTTGAAAAAGCTAAATCAGAGAAGATTTTAAGGTTATTTAAATAATGCATTTTAAGTTGGCATATATTTAACTGCATCCTTTATGTACTAAAAAGAACTACCTTAGTAGAGTAACAGCTCATGACAGAGAGACCCTGGAATGACACGGGTTTTAGTAATTAAAATAGATGTGGCCTGTGCTCAAAGCATTAACTCACTTAAGCCTGTTGACCATCTGTACTAGTGAGACATGGATTTTTTTTTTTTCTCAGCTCCATGGGTCTGTCAAGGTCCATAACAACTACCAATAGGACCAAATGCCTAGGTCTTGCCCCAGTAGGCATGAGGGCTGCTCTGGAGTGTGGTCAAGCCTGAGAGGGAAGATGTGACCAAAAAGTGCACAATGAGAAGAACACAGACACTGATCTGTATCATTCTATGCACTAACAAAGGACCATTATGGGAGACCTCAAACTGTTACCACTGCAGCAGGTGTTACTGTACATTATGACTCTATAGAGAAAAATGAAGAAGGAGGTGGGGGGTGGTGGTAGGAGTATAAGTGAAATGCACCAAGAAAAACAGGAGGAAGTTAATTCACAGGCTTTGTGTTTGTTGGATTTTTTTTTTCCCCCCAGCTAAAAGGGAGAGATTTCTGTAGCTGACAGATATGACATTTAGAAGTTTCAGACTTTGCATAAAACTAGTAAAATAAACACCTACAAACAGGACATTGGTGGGTAGGGTTTTAGAAAAACTTATTTATCTGTTTTCATAATCTTATCTACACTGTGGAATAAAGTCTCTGTTTTCAAAATAAGGAACAGAAATTGTGCAAAAATCTGGTCCCTTCAGTCAGAGCACGAACCTGCCACTGAAATTCTTTGCTTCAGTGTCTTTGCTGATACCATCACTTGTCAATCTGTGTATGTGTAAATGTTAATTGTATAAGTGTTGAAAGTATAAATCTTTCTTTACTAGAAAGGATCCCATATTTTAAACAACAAAAAAAATTAAGCTTGATTATAAAGATAGTGCCTAATCTTGCCTAAGAGGTGCAATGACTTGCAAAGACTTTTGAGGTCTTTATTGCATGGAAGACATGGAGAACCCTATGTTTCCTAAGTTTCCTATGGGCAGCCTTGTAATGCCACACAAATTAGTCACGAACATTCTGACAGTCCATGAAGACTATTAATCATAGGATGTACTCCCTGGATGTCAGATAAGAAGATTCTGGAAAACAGAGAAGAAAATGGACCAAGATTTTCAATGCAAATCCAAGCAACTTATTTTTGAGCTTTAAGAACATTCAATTCTAATTAATACACATGTTATTTTTTCGTGGCCTTTAATAATGATGTGGTACTTTATAAGGTAAAGAGCTGTTGCTGTAGTCCTCCATTTTCAGGAGTTATCTTCCCTCTGCATTGATTTTGGAATAATGGAATGTCTACTAAAAGTAGGCATCAGGAGTTGCAGGAGAAAGAAATATATCAGAAATAGATGAAGAAATCATAAATATGAACTGGGTTTAACCCTTTGTGAATAACCACACAGAAAGAAATAAAATTAATAATTCCACAAGTTTTGTGAAAACAAAAGAAGCTCTGCTTTCCTGTTCTAGTCTTGACATCTTACAGGATGAAAAGTAATTTAGTATTTTGCCACACTGAAGTCTCTTCCAACTACAGCATACATCTTGCTAGGATAAATTACATGTCCAGAATCCCCCAGCTCCCCCTCTGGCCATTAGATAGGCTTCCTCAATAGCTAAGGTAACTAAGCTTAATTTTAAATGGCCTTTTACTAGAGACTCTCCCCTTTGACTGAAGAGTGTATTTAACCACATGTAGAGAGATGGAAGTTATAGACTGAATTTCCTGCCTGTTCAGGATTAAAATGGGTAATGTAAATTTTTGCTTAGATGTTTAAATTACTCATTTTCATGAAATTTTCATGTTAACTTGACTTGGGAGTGATGTTGCTTCTGGTGTTTCCAAAAGAACAAAGAGCTTGGAGTCCTCACCTCCTCAACAGAGACTTTATTCAATTTCTGAAGAGATGAAACAATGTCCCTAAGAACCTTTTGGGGCACAGGGCTTTGGTAAATTGCTCTTCTATGAACATAACTATAAGTTCAAAGACAGAATGTTAATCTATATGTAACAGACTTTAGAGAACTGTTTATGATGTCTATCACCTCACCTAGAATACATACAGTCATTCACCATTTTTGTCTCTAACCTCAAGAAGCTTTCTTGACCTCTGCTTGCTTTCAAATTAAGGTATTCATAACCACATTTATGGTGTCACACACATATTTTTCAATCCTGATAGCCAGAGCATAGTGTATGTGTGTATGTTCTTGAGACTTTATCCTTTTGAGTGGCTATCCTGATGATAGACATGCAATCATGAGAGATTTCTGCAGAAGTATCTTAACCCATGGGATTTATTCAGTTGTGTGGTTTGGTATTGTTTTGTTTGTTTGTTTGTTTTTTTTTTTTTTCCACTCAGGAGTGATGGGAGAGTGAAATTTTAGTTTTTAGAGCCAACAGATACAGTTCTTCTGACTTGCTTCATACTTTGTAAATTTTGTCTGCACTTCCTGGTGCACCGAAGGGATATTAGTGGCTCCAGGAATAGACTGCTTCACCACTGGAATGAGAGTGCATCCTGCTACCCTGCAAGCTAAGAGGTGTATAGAAGAAATTTGGAATATAGCATTTTAAGATCTATAAAACAAATAGATCTCATGAGATACTGTCTGGGGAGAAAGTCTGAGAAAAATCTTTGGACGTAAGTAGGCTTCTTACCCTTACTTTGCACTGGATAGTTAAGGTGTTTGGTAATCAAGACATATTTCTTGTTTTGGGTGAGTTTCCTCGTTGCTGTACCAAATCATCATCCATGCTAAATCACTACCCTCCATTTCTCAAGACTTACTATCTAATAAACTTCAGAACAGAATCAGAGCTTCCTAGGCTACAAGCTTTAATGTACTTCTACTGAACAGAGAATTTTACAAGTTATACTTAATGCTTGGAGAGTGGAGGAAAAGAGTTGGACTCTATGATCCTTGTGAGTCCCTTCCAACTCAGCATATTCTGTGATTCTGTGAATCTTTGAAACATCTGTTTCCGGGATGTATGGAGCATGTGTACATAGTCTCACATCTCTAAGACTGGTCTCTCCTGTCTATAAATAATCATCTTCCCAAAAGACAGAGGCAGAAGTCTTGATGCACAAAGATAATTGCGGGAGCTAGGCCCCCAAATACCTTTTTGGAAGAAGTCCTATTAATAATTGTATTATATATTATCCCCTACTTCCTAAAACATATGCTGTTGTATTCCCTGGATGCTTTGCAGCATTTGTTAGATTGATCTCATTCTTGTATCTAAGTATAGTGATCAAAGAAAAGACAAGGCAAAGCAATAAAAGACCCTTGAACTTCTGGATGTCAATGGGTGCAAGCTATTCCTGAACACAGAATTGATACAGATTTCCTTTTGGACAGAGAATGCATTGTCTCTCAAGATGTACAGAATTCCCTCTTTTTTATCGATCACTACTGAAGTAGAAAATTGTCCATAGATGATTCTAGACCTTATAGGATAAGGATAGTTCCCCAGCACAGCATGAGAATATGGCCCTGATAAAAGTGTAAATTCTCTGACTGCCAACTTATGAACAGGCTCCAGAAAAATAGTCAGATAGAGACAGATGAAACAGGGGAATATGCAACATTGTAGACCACTTTTGGGGGAAAAAAAAAAAAAAGAAGTTTCTTCATATCATTTTGGTTTATTTGGCTGGTATGAAATGACTGGGAGCTTTTGTGTTTTAATGGCCTATGTGAGATAAGCAACCAATAAAATTACTAAGGCAAATAACTACAATTTTATTCATCTAATGAGGAGACGTAGAAAAGAATTAGCACAAATTTTGATTATACTTCCACAAAATTAATTCACCCAATGAGAGGACTAGTTTTGCTATGAGAGCAGCACACTTAAATTCTTTCAATCTTTTCTTCTAAGGAAAAAGAAACGTGTTTAATACATCTTACTGCATCTGGTGTCTGGGTTGAAGGTAGTGATAATAACACAACTCTATTAAGCTGATGATGTCTCATGCTTACATTCCAGTAGGATTTTCAATTGTGGATGAAGATCCACAGTTACCTCTGTTCTGTTCCTTAGATGTAACAAGAAACATGTAGAGGTGGGGTTTTGTGTTGTTTTGTGGTGGTTTTTTGTGGTTTAATTTTTTTTTTTTTTGTCAACACTTTACAGGATAACTGTAAGATGCAGTCTCCTATCAGGTAGAAAGTTTTCTACCCTATTCTATTAAAAGGGGATAACACCAGATAAGAGTTTGGGGATTCATGTTTGTTAACAAAGCATAGGCAAAGTCCTTCTATTGGTACTTCCAAGTAAGTTGGACTGGTCTGAAGAGATACCTTGCAATGGTCTGTGCATCAAGAACCAGCAAAGAATTCCAGGAAAGATATCCTTAGCAGAAAATGCTGATTGTCCATGGATTGAATGTAAATGACAGAATGAAAGGAAAAAAAAAAAAGGAAATAGTAGATTTCTTTTTCTTTCACTTTCATACAGATGGAAGACTCTGAAGGACAAACAATGAACCATACTTAATTAAAAAAAAAAAAAAAAGTAAAAATATACTAGATTGCCAACTTCTCCTACCTTATCTAAATGGAGGCATTCAAAAGCCTCAGGTCTCCTCTCTTGGTTCTTAAGGGTAAAATCAAGATGCATAAATTCTGATCTTCAGGGTACCTGGACAGCAGGGAGCTTAAAGAAGTGCTCTGAGTTAAAGAAGTGATCTGACAGACTATGGGCAGGTGAACCCCTATGTCCTTCCTTTGGCCAAAGCAGTTTGTTCTTTTTACAAGGTAATGTTTAGAAGGTGCCAATCTTTCTTTTCGAACTGAACAAGGTAATTTGATGTCCGATTTTATAATAGATAAGTTTTGAATATATGTATGTCTAAAAGGGTTTGTTTTTTGGGGTTTTTTTTTGGCCTATGATAAAATTGAAAAAAATTGGTTATGCTTACCTAATTTGAGGGACTAAATTCGGGATTGGTTTCAGTCAAAATGACTTACAGTTGGTCTTCTTTTGGGTAAACTTTAATGGGGAATACCAAGACTACCCTTTCCAGGGAAGTGTTCTTGTTCTCTAATGTATAACATTGAAAGTGGTTTGTGAGGTTACATGAGAGGACCACACTGGCAGCAATCGAAGGCAATTGACCAATAAAATGTGGATAATTGAAGTAGAAGCATCAAGGAGTAAAGATTTTTGCCATTTAGTGATGAAGATTTTTTCCAGTTCCACCATAAATTTAGGGCTTGTCTCTAGGAAAACTTCCCTGGAGAGACAAGTTCTCCTTTTGTTTTATTTGTGAATAAAATCCATGACCTCGAAATCAACTTAAAATTTCATTATTGAGTATGGCATATCAATATGTCATCCACTGGAACAGACTAAGACCATTAAGCTCATTTTCTGTGGTTACTAAGCAGCTATTAGGTGGTAGTGATAGGCAACTTCAGGCCAGATTACAAACATCAAGCTAGATGTGAAAGACCTGTATCTTGTCATCAATGCCTTGCATGGTAGATCTCTGCAATTTTAGTCCCCATGAGTTCCATTTTAAGAAAAAATGTTTTCAGTATTCTCTTGGTCACTAATTTGCTTCTGAAGTAAAGAATAAATATAGAAAAAAAAAAGTCTGAAAATATAAAGGAACTGATACAATGATTATACATCTGGCAACCACTGAGTGATGCAGAGAGGACATGCTGACACTCAGATATGGTTCTCTGTGATAAGCATTTGAACACGAACATGTGCAGTTCACAAGTGGTTTATGTTTTGGGTGAGATAAAGAAAATAGAGTGAGTTTCCCCCTTTGGAATCTTATTTCATATTTTGGTACAATTTATATTGTTTTCCATTTGAATAGTCAGTAGTGAGCCAGTAGAGACACAGGCTCATCGAATGGGCAATAACAACAATAAAGTTTATGTATCTTGCCTGGCATGTACTCCAAAAGCCTGTGGAGTTCTCTGCTGGAATAAAGAACCTGCAAAATCACATAGAACAATCAGCTTTAAGGATTTGCCTACTGAAGAGCATGCAGGAAACTTGGCTTTCAAGAACAGCGTAAAAGAGAGACATGCCAGTACTGTCCTTTCTCAGCGCTACTAGAAACAGGCTTGAATTCTCTTTAGATAATATGTATTTCTCAGGAAGTGGTCAATTAATTCATTACATATTTATATTTTTAAAAGGTCTTTTTAAACCAGTATTTTACTTTTTGTGTCAAACATTAAGTCAAAGTGGATAAGCTTTTTTGAATTCACAAAGAAAGATCCATGAGTCTTGGTTGATGTTTCTGTGTAAACCACCAAAACAATATATTACTTTGTGGTGTGTTCAGTTCCAGAAGAAGTATGACAATTTTTCCTTGTCCTCCTTCTACAATTACACATAAACATACAATATGTTCATGCTTACTTTTGTGATCTTATGTGTAGATATACATTTGGAAAGATACATTCATTGGGTTGAATATGGAAAATAAACTGTAGAAGATAGAAAGTAAATTCTAAACAATGGCAATGGAAAGGTCAAATAGATATTTACCTATATATTC
>JAWWEW010000088.1:2093091-2108036 GCA_035583185.1 Anabacerthia variegaticeps | reverse complement strand
TATATAAGTCCCATGCGCCCCTCGAATAAACGTCCATTCCTGTTTTGACCCTGATCTGGTGTGGACCATCCTTTCTTTCCCAGTGGAATGTGTCAAGCTGTATCTGCAGCAGACTTGATGTCAGCACATATACTCAAGGACAAATTTACTTCTTTGTCAGATGGGTTGAGGGGAGGAGAAAATAAATAAATCTGATGCTTCAGAGCTGTAATTTCCTTTCTTGTGCCCTCCAAGTTTCTCAGGGCTCTGCACAGCAACAGGTTTGCTCTGTGGGCTGCAACTCACAGAAGCTCTCTGGACCCTGGAGTCTTCAGCTGTCTGGGAGACCCAAGTTCTTCCCTGAGCCTTAGAGGAGACTGGTGATTTTGCCCTGCACACCTGCATCACCCTGGTTACCTTTATCTCTCCTCTCTTACATAAGCAGAACTGTTTCTGCTCACAAAGCATGTGCAGAGCCCATGTCTTTAACAGGTGGGCTCACACTTGGGTTACCAGAACAACTGTTGAGTGAAGACAGTCATCCAGAAGAACAATAATGTCCCCAGCCTCTAGAGTACCATATCTCTAATATCAGGATTAAGGCTGCTGCACTGTACTTGGGACATGATGTCTCTTGCTGACCTCAATCAGCAGCCATGTAGACCACCTGGGGGAGAAGGAATAGAAGGGGTACAAAAAGTTTTAATAAACCCTAAAGAACAAAAGAAAGAGAGCCTTGAACCCTCCAACAAAAAGAGAGAAGTTCTTGTATGGCAGAAAGCCAAGTGATATTATTTTAAACAGCTTTTTTGCCTCCTTTGAACTTCAGCTGCTAAAACCTGTCTCATATCTGCAGCTGTATTGGAGAGATCCTGCAACCTAACTTCCCTGATTTAAAAAAAAGAAAAAAGGTATTACTGTTGCAGCTGCTAATAGACAGCAAAAGGAGAGGAGAGAGGCAGGGGTTTGCTGAACTAAGCCGTGCAGGTTGTAGGAGGAATTAGCTTCAACCTTCCCTTGCTTGTACACACTCATATTTTCATGCCAGCATGGGCAGTCCTGGAAAGACTTAGTAACAGGTTGTGTCACGTGTTAGTAGTGGTGCTGATTGGCCACATATGGTGGCATTGTGTCTCTGAGCAATAGCAGGAATGTCATAAACGTGTAAAAAAATTAGGCTTTCTTGATGGAGAGGGATTTGTGATCTGGGGAAGCATTGCAATGAAGGAGATTGGAGTAAATAAGTAATATAATCTTCAGGGTTCGGCACAATTTAGATGCAAGTCACATCACTTTTGATGTTTCTAAGGGGCTTCACAGGGTGAGCCTCCCTCAAATCCTTGGACAGCTTTGACTACCAATTAAGCACAAAAAATATCACTAAAACTTTTTTAAATCATAGTGACTCAGCTTTTTTGAGGAAAGATAACTTTATGTTAGGTGAATCTTCTGTTGATTAAAATTGACATTACAAAGATCACTAAAATTTATATCATATCCATGCCTAGTACTGCATATTCACACAGAAGAAGTACAATTTAAATTTGTTTTACAAAAGGAAATTAAGGCACAGAAATCTGGATTCATCTTACCTATTTTAGGTATTGAGGCACTTAATTAGAATTGCAATTGTCCTCATCTTCCCAGCTAGTCACTGGAGAAAGACAGGCACATCAAAGGGCAAATAAACACATATTTTAAACCTGAGTTGCCTCTCAGATGTCCCTCTTTCTCCACTGATGAACAAGAGAACCTAAAGCAATTACGATCTTAATTAGATGCCTCGGTTGTATCCCTGAAGTTAGGTTGGGCTCAATTAGACCAAGGAAAGTAAAGGACTAATCAATGAACATGAGTCAAAGTGCGTGCCCAGGAGCCAGTCTGAGTCCCTTGCTTGATCTCAAATAATATTATTTCACATATATCCTTTAAGGTCTGTTACTGAATTACACAGGCTTCACTCATAGAAGCCTCAGGAAATAGTTAATATAACACTGAAAATTCTTTTACAGCAAAACCTGCTGGGTCAGCCAAAGCAGGGTGTACCCAGCAAAGATCTTTGAAAGCTTGAAACTAGTGGAATACTTTTCCTAGACTGATAAAACTGCCTGTTTTCCTTATCTCTTAATGCAATTGGATATAAAAAGACAAGATTGCAATGTTCAATGAGGAAAAGTTTCCTCTTTGAAGATGGAGTAGAGCTGGTTGACTTTAGCATGGCCAGGTGACCACTTTAGCATGACCAGTTAACCACTTTAGCTCGGTGAGAATTGAGGTGATAGCAAACTGGAAAGGGGATCAAAAACTGCCATGTGATACCCTTCTTGTTGACTTTATTTTGTCACAGGTGAGCTAGGGGGACCCAAAGCAGCATTTGAACAATCATCCTGGCTGATGCATTGCAAATGGTGTAGAGGGGTCATTAAAGGACAGCTTCACAACCTTTTGTGTAAGAGGGTGTTGTAGTTTTGGTATCTCTTTGGAATTCCTGCCAAAAGGCTTGGAAGCCAACACCTAAACTTTGGGGAAGATGGTTAACAAAAGGACCTAATGAATATTTATGTCCGGATGTGATGGCTCGGACCAGAGCCTTTTGTTCAGTGTCTCCCGGTTGAGACTGGGGGGCTGGGGGATGGGAGGCTTTCTGCATTTTCTGCAAACGCTCAGGAGTGTCAGTGGCTCAGCCGAGTGGGTCAGGAAGGGCATGCACCGGGTCCAGCATTGCTGGAGGGCCCGCACTGTCTCTCTCCCTCTCTAATTTGGCCATTCACCCGTGAAGAGCTGTGGGCACTGCGGCAGCTGCCATGAGGAAGAAAGCATGCCTGTTTTTCTGCACTACGGAGACAGGGTTTCTGCTGCTTTCACCATCAATCCCACAGGAGCTGACCCAGTGACTGTGCCCTGCCATCTCGCCTGAGAGAGAGGCCAACCGGCTGAGGTGTGACATTGTCACCTGCTGTCTGTAAATATAGCTTCAGTTCCTTTTTTTTTTTTGGGACCCAAAAAGACATTAACTGTTTTGGGTTTTTCATTTAAAGGGTTTATTACAAACTGGTTTTGTTTGGTCCTTTCTGCTGGAGATATATAGATATTAGATATATATATAGATATATATATGTGTTGTGGTTAAGAAGTGTTATCCTTTTCATATATATATATATATATATATATATACTATTTTTTTTTTCTAATTAAAGTTCTGTTTTCTAAATCTAAAGGGGAGGGATTATTTCTTTTTCTCTCTATTGGCCAACATAGATAACTTAGTTTCTCCCCTGAACTGTGACAGAGGGACAGAAAAAAGGGAAGATCTTCTGATGTGGGGGGCATGTTCCAGTCAGCGTCTTTGAGGTGCAATATCAGGATTTACAACAGCTTGAAGTCGGGGGGAGAAAATATATTTTCTGAGTCTGTGAAGTGCTGTAGAATTTCACAGATCAGAAACAGACTGTTTTCTGCTGAAGAAACTACACCAAGCCATGCAAATCTTATTCAGGATCCCACAGATGATACATTTGAGCAGTCAAGAATGTTGTTAGATCTGCTGTTCATAGGCAAGAACTGGTTGGGGATGTGCTAAACAATGGCAACATTTTTTTGTAATGATTGCGTTATAGCAGGGTTCCAAGATGATTAATAAGGGCAAGAAGGTACAGACCTCAGTAGGCTTCAGCTTGCTCAGGGAACTGGTGGGTGAGATTGTATGACAGGCAATTGTGAAGGATAAAGGGGCTCAGGAGGACTGGCAGTTCCATCTCCACAAACAGAAAAATGATGTATACTAATTCTCAAGGATTGTGAGGACACTGTCTGTTATCTTTGAAGGGTAAGAGAGGTTGGAGAAGGGCTCTGAAAGGAGACAGAAAGGCAGAGTTGCACTTATCTTCAGAAAGGGAAGGAAGCTTGATCCAAGAAAGTACAGGTTGGTGAATCTATGAGGATACTAAGAGGGTAAAGTCAGTCGCCTTTCTGTAGTGATAGTTGGAGACTGAGAGACAGTCATTATGTACTGAAACAGAAGGCTGACATTGTATATAGGTAGAAGAATTTCACAACAGGTATAACTTTTCCATTGATGCCTTAAGATTTTCATGTATTTGTAGATTTTTATATAACAATGTAGTTTCTTACATTTAGAGTAGCTAGCAGCCTCTAACCCTGTGCTAGCTGTCATAAGAGTCAGATAGTAGCTAGAACACCATGTCTGGGAAGCATGTACCAGGGATAAGATAATTAGACATCATGTTAATCAAAAAAAGAAAGCAAGACCCAGCAACCTTGGAGAAACTCCAATAAGGGAAAGTTGCATAAAGACGATGAAAAAGGATGAAGTAAGGGGTCTTAAGACCTCCATCTCAATTCTAAGAGAGGTGTGTCATGCGGCAGAATGAAGGGAAGTTCTGGGTATGGACATTTCTTAGATTGGATGCAACTATTAGATATGATAATCGAGTAGTGTTATAAAATTAGTATGCTGCCACATAGGAAAACCCTGACACACACACACACACACACTCTCTCCCTCTCTCTCTCCCCCTCTCTCTCTCCCTCTCTCTCTCCCTCTCTCTCTCTCTCTCTCTCTCTCTCTCTCTCTCTCCCTCTCTCTCTCTCTCCATGCTGCCCAGGCTGGTGCAGTGCCTGGTGCCACAACCCCCTACTCCGAAAGATGTGTGTGTTGGGGTCTTGGAGCTCAAGCTCAGAAGATCAAAAGTGAAGAGCTCAACACTTCTGCTTGCAAAGGGTGGGGGGTTTTCTCCTCTCTTGCTCTCCTAAGGCAGGGAGAAAGTTTTCCCCTCCCTTGATGTCCCAGGCCAGACCTGAAGAACCTTGAGTCCTGCTTCAAGGAAGACAAGACTGCTAATGGGAACTGGGTACCAGCATGAGCTGCTGGGGTAGCTGAACACTGCAGGGGAGCAGCTGCAAAAGGGAGGTTTTTTCCTTGTTTATGGTGAGTTGGGAGGTGAGCTGGGCTTGGGCCCAGTTGTTGCAAGAGTTGGTGTTTTCTCAGCCTGTTGGTGAAAAGGTTGTTCACCTGAGAGGGACAGGTAGTTGTCCCTTGTTTACTTTGGTAAAGACACAGCAGAGTGGCTCAGGGGTTGGCTGGGTACAGGTACAGCTGTAATGAAAGGGACACCTTTCAGATTAAATTGATCTGTCTGTGTTTGAAGCAGTGGTGCTTGGAAAAGAGTTCACATGATATTCCTGAGCCTGTAAATTCAATCCTAGTGCCTGATTTTTCTACCTGTTATTTGTCAACAGGGGTTGTACTCTTTTATATACTTATTTTATATTTTATGTACTCTTCTTGCACTTCATATACTCTTCTTATACTCCATTATACTCTGTACCATAAAAACCCTTTAAGTAAAAGAACTCTTCTCTACTTTACCCAAATAATGTTGTTTTTTACTTCCCCTTGTGGCAACACTATGATGATGCAAAAACATATGCATCTAATTACTGTTACACAGGAGAAGTGCTGAACTCATGGAAATAAATGATTTGAAATTACCCAGTGTTCTAAGGAAGACTGTTGACTGAAGGACTACAGAAGAACCTTGTAAGATTGTGTGACTGAGCAATAAAATGACATTTGAAACCCAACAGACAAAAACTGTCAAGTCATGCACACAGAAAAACAAAAATTCAGTTTTACTTATGAACTGATGAACTCTGACCTCAACATTACATACAGGAGCAGTATCTTTCTGATCCATTACTGAGATAATTCCAGGAAAATGTGAACTTAGTGACAATCAGAAAAGCAAAGCAAATGCTATGAAATGAAGCAAAACCAGCAGATTCTATCATTGTGCTCACTCACTTCTTGAACAGTGTTTGGAGTTCTGGTTTCTTTCTCTCCAAAATACGTAGTGGAATGGCAGAAAGTGCTTATATGGGCAAATAGATGATCAATAGTGAAGAATAATTTTCCATATGAAGTATAACTGAGTAGAACTCTGGAAAAAAGAGAACATGGGTTGAGAGAGTTTTGATAGAGTTCTGAATGCCATGAGTGGCATTGCAAGGGTGACTATAGACTGACTATTCACCACCTCTTCTAATGTGGAAAAGTTGGCATCAAAGAAGCAAATGTCAGATCAAACATAAGAAGTTACAGCTGGAAAAGGGTGCCTTTTTGCCAGAGAACACAAGGGAAGCTGTAAGTATAGGTGAGCTCAACTTACAGTGAGTGATTTCATAGAAGAGGAATCTATTGAGGATTATGTAGAATTTGCATAGCATTTGCATAAAAGCTTGTTCAAACTTGGGAAGTGTCTGAGTTGAAAGTAGATAAAGGGTGGGAGAGTACTAAGAGAACTACCACATAAACTTGCTCTCTTGTTTCTCTATCCTGGATATCTTCTAGTAGTTCCTGAGTGGGCAATGATTAGATCTAGCATGGCCATAAAACTTCTACCATTATTACAGCAGCATCTTCATCTTACAGGGATATTGACAATGAGTGAGAAGGATGTGGCCAGTCATATGAACACATATTTAATGACAAACATCTTGAGGGCATATGGCAAAATTTATTGTGCAGGTATTTCTGTCTGTCTCTTCAACAATTTTCAGGAAAAGATTATCTTAAAACAATATTCATGGAATCTACCTAGGCCACAATAGAATCAATTAAAAACAGCTACAAGTAAAAAGATCCTCTGAATTATATATTCCTCTATTTTTAGATCAGAAATTTGTGAGTAATTTTATCATTTACAAAATGTATTTTTCTGCACTTATTCAAAAATGTAGGGAAAAACAAATCAGCGTTAACCAGTTCTGCCTTACAGAAACTATGAACTTACAGTTACTATTAACTCCACATAGAAACTGAAATCAGAGTATTCCCTTTTCAAAAAAACTTACAGACACCAACTTTGCCTGCAAGTCCTTTGTTAGAATAGCCCATTTTCTTAATTGTGCAGCAATCCTTTATAAAAAAGTGAAGTTCTAATTTAATATCCCTTCAAACGAATGAGTTTTGGCTTTCTTCTTACTTCAAAACAGGCTTCCTGGCCACATCTGTGCTTGCCATTATGCACTGCATTTTTTAAAAAAGAAGAGCAGCAGATTGCAGGTGATTCCTACACAACTTGTTGCAATCTCCAGTTCTTTAACCTTCTGCCACAGCTGAAGGTTAGGTTGACCCATGTGATTCTCAGTAAAACAAGTGGTGGGGGATGAAAAATTTAATATAATTCTTGTGATAAACCTTGTTGAATTCTAACTTTGAGAAAGCAAACATCCCTCTAAGGATGGTGGCTGAAAACTGCATAAGCTTATACAAATATACAATGCTATTCAATTTTTTATTTAATAAAAGTAAATCATGTGCTGGGTAGTGAATACAGGGAAAATTACAGAAAACTTTTCTCACCCAAGGACAGATTACCAGATGTGCTAAGACTTATGGGAGCAGTCAAAGCTGGTCAAGGCTCTGCTATGGGGCCTTATTAAGTTAGGCTATGATACAGCACCTTCTACTTCTTAAGCTCTCAGGAGTTTCAGTGATTAAAACCAAAGAAAGGTCACTTACAGACCTTCAGCATTTTCCTGGACTGATATTTTCTTTTAGGCCTTAGACCCTAACGAAGACACTCCACTCAATATGTGGATTTTTTAAAATTGGTCTTTTGAGCTGGATTTGTCTATAGCTCGAGAAAATCTTCAATAGATTTTGCTTCCTCAGAACTCTGCATACAGTTATCAAAAATCCCAACCAATAGCAAGAGATGAGTCCTTATAAGATGGCTTTGCATATCATCACTGCAGAGATCAAAGGAACAGGTTAATGAGGATCTGGAGAAGTTTAATTATGTCCTAGGTAAGGAATGGGGGTTAGTGCCTGTAGGTGGGACTGTTATAAATAAGCTTTCAAAGCTCTGTTAGATGGAGTCTAATGTTTGTAAAAGGTATAATAAAACTAGTATTTCTTATGGATTTAAGGTTACCAAAATCAACCCGCTAGTCCTAACAAGCCATTCAGCAGGACAGACATGATGTGCTCCAGGTACAAGTGGTGTCAATGTTATTTTCTGAGTAATTTTCAAGTGCGTTAAACATTGTTATTTCTTCTACAGCAGCACACATATAAATGCTTCAAAATCCTTAATTATAATACTACTATGAAGTGTTGTTTAACTCAACATTTTAATCTCTGGATATCTGATGTGGTTAAAAATTTAGAACTCTATTATCTGTATTTTATTTATTTTCTTTGATGCTACCTATATTAGTTATAATAGCATATTTAAGGTCTGCTAGTAATTCTGCAACAACATGTATCTTGTCCTCACAAGCTTTTAATGAGGCTGTATTAATTCACTCTGGAAACCCTACACAAAGTGCCTTGTGTTTATTTTATAACATTAATGTATTAAATTCAGGTTGGCAGTTCTCATAGTACACAAGATAAGGAAGGACACTTTTATACCCTTTACAATCTAGCAAACAAAAAATATGACACCCTTACAAAACAGAACATGATCATGCTGCTCTGTTAAAATTCATTACCCTTGGGTAAAGCCTTTCATTTTCTTTTTAAAAATTGTTGATTATTAAGTGTTCTAAGATCATCGAGACCACTTCTGTAGCAGTTTTTAATATAGCTTTTTATATAGATATAGCAGTATTTATTATTGTAGGTTGGATCAATTCGAAACTAGAAAGAAGTTTATTCAAGTTTTACCACTCAGAATAAGCAAATAGAAAGAACATAATCTTATTATTTAGAATAAAATGTACATTTCCATTATCTTGAGATGATTCTGTTCTCATGTTATAATTCTGGTTTTTATTCAGTGAAAAACAGGACCCCCACAGGGGGTGATTGCACAGGTCACATGTGACCACACAAAATCATGTGGAAATCCTGACCAAATGGGACTGGAAGGGAAGAAAGGAGCTGGGACCAGTGGTCGTGTTTGTTGTGGAGCATCACATCAGGTAAGATGTTCCTGCCAAAATGTTTGTGGTGTAGCATCTGCCACATCGAAGTGATGAGAGAAATAGCTGGGTGTTATTCTTTTAATGTATCTCCCTGTTAGCTTGTGAAACAGCCCTTCAAGAAGCAAAGATTTGCAATTGCTGCAACATTTGGGCCTGAAATGTCATCTGTAACACGCAGTTGTATTTTGTTCTCTTTTATTGAGTTGTTTACTAATTTTAGAGTAATATTTCTGGTGTTTTAAAACTGAGCTTCAGTTTTAATTTATACTGTCTTTAATCTATGAAAACTGTCATATCCTGCAGTGAAAGTTGTGAATTAGAAGATGAAAGTCCTTTGCCTCCACAAAGTTGGTGAGGACAGTATGCTATTTTGTCCAGTGTTTGGTCACAGAATTTCAGTAAAATTTCTGGCCTTTCCTGGAACTATGGGATATTCTGTCAAATGTGGCTAATTACCCAATGGTTTACATCAGATTAAAGAACGTAACTACTGAAATGTGAATAGCTTCCTGTTTCTGGAAAGACCTCGGTTCACAGCACTCTTTGTTAGTGTTATAGATTGGAATGACCCTTTCAGGGTTTCTTGGCCTGATAAATGCAGTGCATTATAAAAGCATGGACAAATAAATACCTATACTAACTGCCTAAAAGTCCAGAATGGGTTTTTCAAACCCAACTATGCTGCTTAATAAATATTTTTTATTTTCTTAAGGAGACTCTGGGTCCTTTGTTATAAGATTTATTTTCTGGCAGGTATTCAAAAATCTTCCTTCTTTTAAAGCTGGGAGTTTCTGATGCAAACTAAGAAAAGAAAAAAAAAATCAACCCACTGAAGATCTTAAGCTTCTGAAACAAACAGATGGACATAAGGAAGTCAACATACAGTTTGACATGCTGTTTCAGTCAGTTTATTACAGGAAACCTATTATTAGTAGTTCTAACTTGATAGAAAACAGTACAACAATCTTTTGCAATAAGCAAATAAAGTTGAAATGTCATGACAGTCTCTTGAGGAACAACTGGAGAAAGATATCACTGAGATATATACTAAACAAAAAAGGAGAATATACCTTTCAGACTGACTAAAGCAGGTTCTTGTGTATTTGTGCAGGACTTAGAGATGGCAGACTAAAGGGTAGACAAGAAGAGGACAAAAGATCTCCACATATGTGCTTCTAGGGAAAACACTTCTCTTGCTCTGGCTGATCCAAAGCTGGTTTTTTTTTTTTCATAGGCTATCACTTCACTATTCAGAGTAGGATTGCAAATATGGTGACACATATAGAATGCATTAATTTTCTCAACAGGTTGCAAAATACAATGGGTATTGGGGTTTGCCTTGTGAAGGAGGTATTCTGCAGTGTACAAAGCATCTCAGAGGAAGACGATGACCAAATTCAAAAGAGCCTGTAACCTACATCTACAATACTCTACTATCTGATTATAAAGGAAAGGCAATATATCTAACAGGCATATAATGAAATTATTTGTGGACTATGTTTTTGTTGTTATTGTTGTTGGTTTTTGTTTTTTGTTTTGTTTTGATTTGTTTCAAAGAGAGCTACTGTCTTTGCAGTCCTGTCTAATAACTAGGTGCATCCTGGAATTATGATTGATTAAAATATAAATGGAATTCTACAATTTTTTTGCACTGTACCTTGAAGGGTTTTTTAGAGGGGAATTTTAAAAAAGAAGGGCATGCTTCTGACATTGAATTCTTTTCTAACCAAGTATCTTCCTTGAGACCCAAACATTTCAAGTGTTAAAGGAAATATTAAGACAGAGGCTTTGTAACAAGATCAAGCAGCCTTATATCAAATAGCTGCTTGTAATACAAGCTTATGAGGGGGTTAGAGCAGATATTATTCATACTTTAATTAGCTCAAATTCCAGTTGTGAGTACATACAGGTTATTTCCTTTACAGGTGCAGCTCTCCACTGAAGTGTTAAGTAAGAGTTATGGTGGTATTTAAGGCAGATATTTTCCTTTTTCCTTTAAAAGTTATATTTAATGTGGTATTTTGTAATCATATGACAGACTTGCAGCACAAGCTACAGACTGCTGTTGCAATTGAACTGGGATGGGGCTCTGTGTATTTATTGTATTAATGCTATAACAGGTGCCTTAATAACTTGAATTTGTCTTCAGATGCTCTACATAAACAAAGAACAGGGGAAAAATTTGGTGCACAGGAGAGAGGAAAAAACCTCCTCTAATCAACTTAAAATTGCTGTCTCCCTTTAAAAAAATATTACTTTTTAAAGATAAACCACAGTCAATCACCTACTGCGGACAGATGTATTTCCTATACAGTCTATTGCCATGATTAAAGTATATTTTTGTATTTTGTTCCCTTTTTACCAACACTGTTTTGAAAGGATTGTCTCTTCAAGAAGTAATTTCCCACCCCCTCGATTGCTGCAGCTGGGCAATAAGGGAAGGGAAAAACTCCAGACAGAAATGGAGCCCTCCTCTTCCTGGAGACCACGTTTTCTGCTGCCAGGAGAGTCCATGCAGATCTCCACTGCTTACTCCTGCCGCTGCCATGTGGACTGCTGCCACACCAGGGACCACTCCAAGACTGGAGTTGCCACCTTGCTGCTGCTGAGTCAGTGTTTTCTTTGGCCACATAAGAAATAGGTTTACTTTGCCCCCTGTTTCCCAAGGTTTTAATTTTGTCCTTTATTCTCCTAGGGGGAAGAAGAGGAAGGGGATGTACATGTTTTTTTTCTGTATACAGAAGGAAGTTTTGGAGCAGGAGGGAGACTAGAACTGATCTTTCTTTCTGTTGTTGGGTTGAATCATTCTGTTAGTGGTGGTGTGTTTTGCAGCTATATATTTCGTCAGTAAACTGTTAGTTTTTCATGTATACCTCCTTGCATTTTGTCTCTCTGTATTAGTGGGAAAATAAAGGAAATGTCTTAATAAAAAGGGAGAGAGTTCATTTTATTTGAGTTACCGCCCCATTGTTTGTCTTTAAACCAAGACATTCATGTTGTAAATTTGCTTTAGCACTAAGAAATAATTTCTCAGCAGTTTATAAGCATGTTTAATTTATGGTTAAAGACATCTGTTTTCTCTCAACATCTTGATTAAATGTCTTATACAAAACCTCTGTTAAGAAGGTTAAAATAATTCATCATAACAGTTTTCAGAAACCCACACTGAACTTCAGGGATGCAACTTTTCTCTGATATGTTGTTAGGCTTTCACAATTAATAATATGGGGTTTTTTTTCTGTGTCAGACAAAACTTTTTAGGTCCTCTTCAAATAATTTTTCAGAAAGTATGTTTGGTCATTACCATTTGCAGCAGTAGGAATATAGCTGAACATATGAAACATGTTCACGTTTAATTCCTTGAAGTGTGCAGCTTCAAGGAATTCAATGCAAATTCAAGCTTTCTTCATTCAGCTACTGCTTTTGAAATAGATCAGATTGTCTGTTCCTTTTGGGGGTTGCTGGATATTCACCCCTTGAAGAGCAAGGCAGATCTCTCACATGTGTTTATTCCATGAAGTTTATTTTTGCCATGCTAGGTCTGCACATGAGAGCCATTTAGGAGCATAGGAAGATGACTCTGGGGCTGTTTTACAAGGAGTTGAGAATTTTGCAAACATTCCTTCTCTTTCCAGAGTTACTGGGTTTTCTGCATCCACTGTTGGCAGGTTGCTCTAAGAGGGGAAATCTGTAATTTGTCTTTGAAAGCATGTGTGCCTGCAGTGCTGAGGAAGAGTTGGGGAGTGAATGGCTAGAAGTAGCATAATGGAAAAAATCCCAGATGACATAATTTTTGTATTGAACTTAATAGCATAACTGCTACTGATCTTTAACAGGACTTACCTGTAATGTGTGCATAAGGACCAAAGACCTTATTATGGCCAAGGCCCTCCCGTAGTTCACAAGGAAGGACTGAAGAGATGCTGTATATTGTGAACAAAGTTGGGGGGTTGACACCCAGCTGAACATACAAGTTGCTCATGGAAATGTTCTGTTTAGCTTAGTCTAGAGAAAGAGTTAACTCACTTTTTTTCCAATTCTGTACTTCCAAAGTGCATTTGCTGACATTAGGTGCAGGTAGAGGCTGCTTTTGTTAGCACTGAATTTTATGGTTAATTTAGAGAGTGGGAAAAGTGCAGAATTTCCTATGCATTTGCTCTTTGCAGCAAAGGAACTCCCATTAGCCCAACCAGATATTGCATTTAGCACCATGCAGGCAAATAGCCCGTATTACAAAAATGTTTTTAAAAAGATGCAATTTCCCTTGGACTGTTGGTGGGTGTACTTATTTATGCTTCTGTTTGATATGCAGGATGGGCACAGTGTCACACTGACTTTCAACCCTAGTGGAGAAAACATACAAGTTGACTGTGGGCCTCAGGGGAGCACAGAGCTTTAATGGCAATTTGAGTGTAAAATGTCTCTGGAAGAAAGGTTATCACATCTGCACAACCCCCTTGAGTCAGGCTAGAGCCCTGTCTGCCTTCAACTAAAGAGACATTTTCCTGTATCTTGAAGTTTCTTTAGTTTGAGGTACAGGAAGCACATAACAGAATCAGGGGAACTGAGTGACGTTTTTGTATGTTTGTCTGCACTCTGCTTCCTAAGAGAAGACTTTTGAAAAGCTAAATCGATACTACAACCATGTCCTGTGCAGCTGCTCTGTTGTTTTGGTATGTTACAATAATGAATTGAAGTCTCACAATAGGCATAATAAGCACTGTGCAGCCCTTGGTATTCAATTGCCTTTAACTGGTTGTATCCATCTAAACCCCACTGTCAACAAGAATTATAGAGAAACCCACCACAGACATTTTGTGGCCCTCAGATCAAAAATGCAGAAGCCAGATGCCTTTCAAAACCAAAAGGTCTATGATGACATTCTTCTTCGGGCCAAACCATTTCCCCTTTTTTCTTGAAGCCTTAAGAGCAAGCATTCAGAAACTGAAAACCAGAATATTTTTCCTGCAGGAGGGTATTTTTATCTTAATATCAGCCTTTTGTGCCTGATCTTCTTGTTTTCATGCTTTTTCTCATGCACTTTGGATCCCTGTGTCACGATTTGCTGATCAGAAAGGGGAAAACCATAAGAACCTCTGTTTCTTGGTGAGAGTGGAGGATATAAACAATCTACTTTACTCTGACATTTTTAATTTTAATCCAAATTGCTGGACTTTTAAGTTCTGAGTAACTTTCACAGTAAAGTTGGTGACACTATGAAAATGGGTATTGATGGGGGAGAGCTATCAATTCTTGGTACTGATGCTTTGGGTGCCACAGAAAATGCCTTAAGATAGGCAGCCATGGGCAGAGGAAGCAGTGTTGCTTGTGGAAAATGAAGACAACATAGCAAAACAGCAGAGAATCTGGAGAAGTCAGATGTAAAACTTTGCTGACAAAGACAGGACTCAAAGATGTGGCTTGGCTCACCTTGGTGGCAGAAAGATAGAAGGAAATCTTAATGGACTTCCCACTTTTATTTTAGCCTAAACTTCACTGGAGAAAAAATCTAGATGAAAATTTTTTTGCCTTCTCAACACATAGTTCACTTTTGGAGCTCAAGCAGCCCTTTAGCATTCGTCCCTAAGAAGGAGTTTCTCTCTGTTGTAGTTTATCTGTGGTTTTGTTTGTTTGTTTGTTTGGTTGGTTAGTTGGTTTTTGTTTTTGTTTTTGTTTTGTTGGGTTTTTTTTTCAGCAGAAAGCTGAAAGGATGTTGCAACAAGTTTTACTGTTCTATAGTTGGGACACTGAGGTAGAAGTTTGTGCAAAGACTTGTAAAATAGTCCAATAATTAAGAGGAAAAGAAGGAGCAATACTGCATTAATTTTCTCTCTTTGCCAAATCCCCACAACATTTTTTTGCTCTTATTGTTCATTGCTCAAATAATCAAGTTTGCACTGCCTTCATTGGACTGCCAGAGGAGCAACACTGTGACATTGAGAACATTAGGACTTTAATTTTCTTTTAGAACTACAAGATAATGGGGTTGGGGGGGGGAGGGGGGAGGTGGA
>JAWWEW010000088.1:2076763-2092991 GCA_035583185.1 Anabacerthia variegaticeps | reverse complement strand
GGCCAGGTGGAAAAAAAAGAAAAAAGAAGGGGAAAAGAAGACATCTTCCTGGCTAAAATATTCTGCTGTGTTAAAGGTGGCAAAATAAAACTTAGCTTTTGTAGTAAAAATAGCGTCATATCTAATTTCCTTCCTACTTCTGTCTAATTTCTGAAGTGGTTTCAAGAAGCAGGGAGTTGCAGTGTAATACAATCTGTAGAGTATCAGCACTGTTTTCAAATATGTGGTAATGTTTCTCCACACACATAATAGTGACCTGATCCTAACAGTGAACTAGACTGTTTAAATAGTAACATTAATTTTGACAACTTCTGTAGCTATTTTGTTTTATGTTATACTCAAGAGAACTGACTTTTTCTGAGACTTGAAAAGAGCACTGTGCTTGTCCTCATCCCAGCTGATATGATTAAGTGGTTTTTACTACAGTCAGGAACCAACAGGACAAATTGGGGTTTTGAGCCTCATTCCCAAACCTTCTATATTACTATGAATTAACACCTAGAAAATTCTCGTGATGGATGCAAATCCTTTTTATGATATATCATTTAAAAGGCTTTACTCCTTTTACTGCAGCTTATTAAAGGCAGACATATGAGCCCTGTTTCACCCTGACTAATATCAGTGGCAAATTCCAATTGATTTTGCTTGGGAACAGATTTGGTCCTTTCCTTGTCAAAGATTTCTTGAGAGAGCTGACATTTGCATGGAATCATTCTTCCTTACAAAGCATTTTATCACAAATTACCATGATTAACTCTAAACATCATAGGCATCCTTTAAAAGCCGCCTTTTTTTCTGGTCAATTTATTATACTTAAAATTAATAGCATTCATGGGAGATAAACAGAACCAAACTACAGAGTCAGAGAACTATTCTTTGTAATGGTTCTCAAAATAATGATTTCTTTTTTAATTACCTGTTACTAACTTAAGACCAACTACATTCTATTTGATTAATTAATGATAGGAAGCACAAGGAAACCATACAAAAATTCAAACTGTGCTTTGAAATGATAAATATTTGTCTTTTTGATATTCTTCAGTACAAGCATGAAATATAATTTATTGAAGTTCAGCAGCCATATAAAAAGGTTCTATAGCAAGAACACAGAAATGATTTAATAAATTCTATGCAAAGTCTATTTGCATGACATCAGCACCTAGCCTATAACGGGTGGTAATGAATTGTTGGCTTGATTTTATACCACTTGACATCAGATTACAATACACTGAATAAATGTTAACCTATAATCCCTTTAGTAAAAGCTGGCATTGTTTGTCTTCTCTTGTAGAGACCACATTGATTTTCTTTTATTGGATGCTCAAGTGCTGCACCTCAGATTGATTACTTTGAATTAAATGTGCAGAGAAGATTTTTATTATTCTAAACCAGGAGACTTAACATTAAAGGGATGCCTCACTCTCTGCTACACTGCTAAGAGTGTGTTCTACCATTTAATTTGTATTTCTTTCATTTTCTCGGGTTTTTTCAGGGCTGCTGAGATGCTGACCCCTGCTCTGCCCCTATGCCCCTTGACCTTGGCACATCTGACCAGTGATGACTCTGAGGGTGGCAAATTAATAGCAGCATTGCTTGTTAATTGCATAAGAGTAAAGCCAAAAATTCATCACCTCAGTCATGGCCATTGCTTCCCTTTGACCCGCTTCTCCCACAAGGCTTTTGCTGTTGGTCACATCTGTGGTTTTTCCATATCCTACATATTTGCTGCATAATTATTCAGCATCAAACCTTATTAATCAAATCGATGCTCTGTTTTAAATGGAAATTGCTGGATTAATACAAGCATTCATTTCATCCTGAAAATCTTGATGGCTTTAGCACATGAAAACCAATCAGAATGTAAAAGAAGGGATGTAGAGACCTGATTGAATTAGAAGAGGCACGCTGCACATTAAATTACATATGCCAGCAGGGGTTCATGATTTTATAGTATAGTACTACTATAGAGTCTATACATATAAACCTCCTGTGATTTCTTTACACTGGTCAGTGTTCTTGCATTAAAAAGGGCTATAATGACAATTTGTATTTCTAAATACATATTTTTTAAATGAAATCTGGTATTTGTTTTGTTTCAGTTGCTTTAAACATTTCTTCAAACACTGAACATTAACAAAACAGCAAACAAGATGTTGTTACTCCTTACTCTTGGTTAAAGAGGTCTTTGTCCTTTTCCCTACCTAACTTATTCTATTATGCATGAGTAGAGTGTATAAGTAAAAAAAAAAAAAAAAAAAAAAAAAGATAATAAGTCATGAGGATCTTTGTTGGTAAGCTGCAAACACACTAAACACCCTAAACAAATTACAACTTACCATGTTTGGCAATTTCAGGTCTTTTTTACATGTAGTAAATTCATGAAATTACATTCAGTTTCCTTCCAGTGAACCTACTATGTAAAGGGCAAGGGTGGGAAGTTAAAAAGTGATAAAATGTAAAAAAAGGCATAAACTCAATGACACTACAGACAGACTAGTGATATTACAGACAGATTTGATGAGCAACTTGCAGTACTTCTCTGGACATGACTGATATGCTTATGAAAACTGGTGGTAGACAAGTGTTACCACTGAAATCCATACTCCGTAAGTAAGGATTTTCTGCAACTTGCAGAGTGGGACTGTTTTTTGATCGTTTGATAGTAGGATGTGAAGGAGAAAAGAAGATGTACTGTCATGTCATGTGCAAGAATTTTAAATTAAGACAAGAAGACATGAAAAAGAAAATGGGAGTTTACTTCTTTCCTCAGTAGATTGGATTCCTGCAAGTGCTGAAGTACACCTAATCAGTCCAGAGATCATTAACTGCCATTCTTATTTTGAGATCTGAGCAGCCAATTTTGCGTGGTTATCTCTGGGTAGTATATTTTTAAATGTGGACATCCCTGCCACATTCTTTGTCTTGTCATGTGTTCATCCAATTTGATAAAACTCAACCCAAAAGAAAATGAGTCTGATGCATTTTTTGTGTTCATGAAATTCTGCTCACATTATTTTCCCTAGGCTGTATAATGAGTTGTCCTGTACCAACAGTCATACTTCAGGAAATCAAAGTTTTCCAAGAACACAAATTGGAAAACAACCACAGTTCAGAGGAGGAAACTGCAGCAGACCTCTCTTCAAGCTCAGCTTGAGCTCTACTGTATTTTGGCATCAGAGCACTGAGCAAAAGTATGGGTGACATGCTCCCTGTATGGGAGTCATCAGTAAAGATTTCTTTATCATTTCTTTATTCTTATCCATATCCTCCATGTGGCATGATAATTCAGAAGAGATTTATATGCAAAATCCTCAGAAAATCCATTCTATAACTAATAAAATTATGTGCTATCATGCAAATCCAGTCTTAATGCATGACTGAAATTACTCAAAAGATGTTTACACCAATGTAGTAATGAAACTGCATTGGGCAATCATAAAAACAAGTTACTATGGTTTATTTTATGACATAAATTATTTAATTTTAATATCTCTCCTGTCAAATTAGATGAATTTACTTACTAAACTTTATGCATAGTTCATGATTAGTTGTAAAAGGAGATTAGTTGTAAAATAAGTCAGCTTAACATCCAGACACAGGATTTTAATAACAACTTGATATACAAAGACTGACAGGAGCTGTCTGGTGGTGAGAAATAAATAATACTCTAGATCCTTCACTATAATTACCACCATTCACTGTATGTACAGGATCTGCAGAGCAGCGTGGGCTGGCATACAGTCAGAAGTGCTTAACGCTCCTCACCTGGCTTCCAATAAATTCTGTATATGGGAGGGAATCATTGGTGGACAATGAGAAGATGATCGCTAGCCTGAGAACCACACGTGACTTTGCACACTAGTTCAAATAACAAATGTAATTAAATGAAGGCCTTTTCCCACATCCAGATCACTTAAAACTAGAAGGATTGTGGTCTTTCTCCTTTTCTGGACTGAGAAGTCTCATTAAGTTAACGATTGCTGGTCACCAAGAAAGTCATATATTCAGTGATACAGACACAGTGCCTTCTTTCTCCAAAATTACATGTGACGTGCATTTTCTGCAGTTTTATATTTCTCTTCACGTACCAGGAGGGAGAGAAAGGATAGCCATCTTGTCACACATGTGGGCCTCGGAAACATAGTGTCCTAGTCACACTACCACCACCATTTGCCTTTCATCCAGGTGGCTTTAAACAAAACAGCTGAAGTAAGTGATTAACCTTAAGCTTATGTTTGAGATAGTGGGACCCAAATACATTCTTTAGCAGATTTGTTAAATAGCAGCGAACCTTTGAATTGAAACTCAGTTGATATGCCATACCTCACAGATTCTTTGCTCCATATAGCACACACTACATATTATTTCCAAACATATATCCTTTCTAGGTGATTGAACAAACAAACCATCCAACTTTTTGGAGGTCCCTTGACAAAAAGAAGTGAAATTTCTGCAATGAATAAACTTTGTGAAGGTTAGGGATGATAACAGAACAAATGCTCTCTATAATAGTCTACAAATTAGATGTTGTAAGAGAATCCAGCTGAATAAATAGCATTCAAAGGATGAGCTCTCCATTTTTCTCACAGTATAGTAAAAGATAATGGAAAATATGTTGTAAAAATATAGTCACACAGATAACAAGCTATGAATCCTGCAATGATCCAGTCAAATCTCTGAAATGCATAACTGATAAGAGCTAAGCATTTTTCAAAGAAAACATTTTCAAATGTTCATGCTTCATGCTATTTAAAACAAAATCAACTGACCAACCAAACCCCAAAACACAATAAAACAGCAACACCTATAAATGACAGGTTTGTGCAAATTTGGCTTACCCCTCAATACCAGATTGACTGTATTATATCAGGCTTAGACCCCTGCCTGCCTCTAAAAGGAATGACTTAGGAATTTACAAACCTGAGACATATATTTGTTTGTGCAATATATGCATCTACTTCACAAGGTTTCTACCCCACTGATATGCTGGAGGAAAGTATTTGAAACAATCACAGAGGAATTTTCTGTCAGGTGACCATTAAAGAAAGAGTAGATTGTCTTTGATAAAAGCCCATTTTTAATTCACATATTGCCTAATTTTAACAACAGAAAAGTGCAGTAAAGCTGAAGGTTTAGATCAGTCCAATATCCCTCCTTACATCAGCTCCTCAGATAGCCCAGGACAACTCAACAAACAGTTGAAATGCTACCAAACCCTAGACGCCACTTCACATGATTTATGATGTCATTAATGTCAAGCTATCAGTGGACAAGAGTAAAAGAGACAACAGCAAAGCTGACTAAAAACAAATAGTTTTGATTAAACTCAAGGACGTTTGGTACAGCTTTCAGCAAAAAGGCATTAATCATTTCCAAAGCTGACTTTGTTTTTTCATCCCAAATGAAAACATAATATGTGTAGGGATTTCCACAAAATCTTTGAAGTCTACTGTCTATGTAGCTGAATTCCCTTTTTAAGGCAATTTCATCTCTATTAAGATATGAAGAGTGTTCTTTAAGTCTGAGGCGGTTTTCATCCCAGTAAGAGAGATCCCTGTAGTATATTAGAGATCAGTATACACAGATGCACATCATCCTTAGAATAACAACCCATAATAGACAGATAATGACATCACAGCCTACTGATAGGCAGAATAGGAAAAAAACAGCCAAAGAAACAAAAAACAAACAAACAAAACAACAACAAAAAAAAAAAACAACAAAAAAAACCCCAAAAACAAAACCAAAAAAGCCACCAATAAAACCAGAAAAGGAAGTATACCATATGGAATAAATTATTTTCACAGACAACCTGTATGTGTAAAAATGCAGAACTGCTCTAGAGTTCATTAGCTTGGTTTTACAGAACTAGAAATGTGAATAGTAGACTGCATTGCTAACAAACAAAGAAAAATATTTCATTTTTTTAATACTGATGTAAGACCATAAGTATATGTATTGGTGTAAGTGATGTGCAAGTTCATCCTGTGTACACCTGTGTTTTAACGGAGAGAGAACAGAAAATACAACAGAATTTTTTGATCAGGGAACCTCAGACTGTATAAAGGCACCTCAGGAAACACATACCAGGCCTATGAGAGATCTACTGTAAGTGTTTAAAATGCAGATGGAAAGTAATATTTCAAGCTTTAGAAACATTATTAAAAGCCCTTTTTCCATAATAATGGATATTATTTTTGGAGCTAATGAGGATTTGTACAAAAGTTCATCTTCCACAGGAAAGGAGTAGCTGCTTTTCTCTAAATCTTTACAAAAATCTCAGTCTTCTGCTCTCTCATTCTAATAATCAGCTTATAGTATTATTATTTCATCGTCTATAGCAAGAAGGTTAAGTATGTCCTTCCAGCAAACATGCCTTTCATAACTTAGTCTGCAATTAGATTATTAATGTAAAATTAGAGGAGAGCTATTATGGCTTCAGGATAAAATAACTAAATGACTGTACTTCAATTTTAATTATTTATAAAAGTACCTAATTTATTTTTTTTTTTAATAGTAACACTTACTTGTAATACCTAATCCAAATAATATCCCACATTCCTTTGGTGTGTACCATGAAAAGGAGTGGTACCCACCACATCCAGATGCAAACATTTTCTCTAAACATATTTGAAACAAGCATTTTTTGTTCTAAAATTAGTCATATTTATTGTGATTAACAAAAACTTTCTGCTTAACACTTTTATGGGGAAAAAACAAGCTGTATTGTAACTATCAACAGTGCATGAGAACATTTGTAATATCATCCTTAGAGAATAATAAACAGATACTAGAGGTTGAAATTCTGACATAGTTTACAGAACAATAATCCAAACATCTGTTATAATGACAAGGGATTTGAACAGAGTAGAGAGTACATGGTAAAGCTATGCTACTTTTAGTGCAGTTGTAACGTTAAATCAAAGCACTGCAGATCAAGGCAGCTTGCTGTTAATATAAACAATTTTCTACATATTCCTGGGCCACAAGCCAGGTCTCAGGATTCAGTTACAAGCACAAGGTCAAGAGGAAATCAATGGTATGAAATTATCATCTATGAATCAAAAGAATAAATGGGTAATTAAGGATGAAAACAAATTAGAAGGTATATTCTCACTTAACTCGTCAAATAAATTTGCTGAGTAACTTCATGCACTGAATATATTTTAAGATCTGCAGAGGCTTTGATGCATTTATTGCATAAGTCCACAGCATCAGCACCTTTTTTTTTTTTTTTTTTTGAGACAGGCTTAGCAAATCACCTTTTTATATGTACTTCTTTCTATATCCAACATCTGACTACGATTATGAAGGTAAATATTCAATCATGTTGTTTGCTCATGAGAAAAGTAAATAGGATTTCTATGAAAGTCACACTCTTGCCTCTGTATTATACCCATGACAACTAAACTTTTATCTCAATTCTGGTCCCATTTCATCTTCCACACACAAAACACACCTTTCATACGGCATTGAATGTGAAAGATTCACTGTAGCTTTTGATGAAGAGGCTTTGTCTGTGGAAGACTTTCAACACAATCTTTAAAACTATTAAAGGTTTTGCAAATGTTTGTTAAAGAGCACTTTTTTAAAATTTATTTACCCACACAAGCAGACATGCAGCAAAGTGTAACCACTCCCAGGTTGATGAATATTTTGAGATGCATGGGCACAGTAATTCATATTCCTGAGACTAGGAGAAAGAAAGCATCTTTAAAAAGTGAATAAAAAATATGTTTCTGTCTTTCTTGGTTTTGCCCTACTGAAGTCAGTGGCCTAGCGTATTTAGGGGGCTCATCCTACATAACTGTTTTAAACCTCTCACTGCTACTGTCTCACATGGAATTATGACCACTCCTCTTGAGATTAACTGTCCTTTAACTGGTCACCTAACTGTTGAATATATTGACAAAATGTAACTCATCACATTTTAATAACTGTGATATTATCAATTTCCTTCATACAAAAATACATGGGTTTGATTATTTCTTTGTGAATAAAACTGCTGATTTTTTTCCTCTGATGGATTATGTAAAGGCCACGTTCTTTCCAGAAGGCTGTTAATACCAGATGCCACAATCACTATAACCATCAGTATTTCTTCTTGTTAGCCGGAAGATGATTAGGGATGTGATGTTAGGTATTATAAAGTGCTGAGATACGTCAGTTTGCATTATCACATGTTGGAACTGAAATCTCCATCAGGAAGACTTAGCACTTGAAGCCACAGATTGGAGAAGGTTGTTTAGGATATGTTAAATGCTGGCAGGTTTGAGCAGTGGTGGAAGGCTATTGACTAGCTTGCGAGAGGGAATAAATATGAACTCATTCAGTCATAGGACAAATAAATTTTAACTCTTCCATCATGAGGGAAAGTAATCGTCCTCTTGTTACCATTACTCAAAAATTAATAACCATTAGAAGTATTCTACTTTATGAGTACTACTACCTTTACTCTCTGAACTCATTGAGGATGAGTATTGAATAAGACTAGTACCCCAAAATACTTTAAAAAAATAAAATATAATGAAGCCTTGAAGTCTGTGGTGTGTTTTTGTGCCCACTCTGGCATTTGATCCTGACAGTGTCATTATGACATCCCAGTATATCATAATAATTACATCTGCAGAACCTCTACTCCCTGAAGGCAGGGTGAGGGGTAAGTCTTGGAGTCAGGCCAGCACTGTGTGGTCCATGCTGATCTGCTGCAAGAAGACACAACAGCAAGGTAGATTTTCATCTCCCAGCCTCCCCTGCAGGCACTTAGACAATTATTGTGTGTGCAACCTTTTGTTCCCATAATTTTCTCTTCATCATGCTATTATTTCCAGAAATGAATTAATTAAAATTAAAGAAAGACTTCAGCATAAGAAAAATATTAAAGGTTAACAAGAAAAGGTAAAAAAAAAACCTCCCAGTTGTGTTTTTATAGTGGGATATCAACTGATTATGCTTAGTCTAGTGGTACTATGTCTTCCCCTTCTAAGTCATGCGTGAAGCAAATTTTACATATTTTACTGGCTCATGGGACAGAAGGGAAAAGCTCCTGAGAGTGCTTTAGCAGCGTTATGTCTCTGAAGTCAAACTTTTTTAAGAATGCCACTGACAGATGTCAGCATCACAATTCCTCAAAATGGAAAAGTAGGGAACTGTTCACAAATGGACACCTTTCCCTGACACATTTCCGTAATAAAATAAAAGCTCTTATAGGCTACACTAGAGGTCACTAATTTTTCAAAGTATTTTCTCATTTAGCTTGATAAATACAGTCTCTTACCTAGTGTGTTTCCTGAATGAGAATCAGCAGTACTTGACAATGGCATTTTAGAAGAAAGGCTGCAGATTTATTTTTAAAATTGAGGAACTTTAATGTTGAATATTTAATGCTGAATATTTCTTTTTTTAATCTAAAATGTTATATAGCATTTTTATCCCCCCCTTACAAAAGCTACAATGCAAAATTATTAATCTGCTTGTCAGTGTGGGACAATTTTTTAAAATACATTAATCTTTCTTGGTTTAAATTAGTTCACAAGCTAACTCACACAAGCTACAGAGACATGTCAGAAGGGAGACAGCAACAGTATAAAAGAGCCAACAAAAACATTTCTTCAAAAGAATTTTACATCACTTTCAGATGGAAGGGAAACATTCTCTCCTACAACTATCAAATTTTAGATAGATACAGATCTAAGTATCAAGGGAAAACTCACTATATTTTTTTCTGCCTTTTTTTTTTTAACAATTGTTTTTGTAGTGATTGCACCTTATGCATCTTAGCAACAATGTCTTGAAAACGTGGTATTGCAGAGCATTAAAGTTACAACTGAATTCTGCTGGAAATTCCTATATATACAGTTCTTCCTCATTTTAGTAATTTAACTCTCCAATCTTGGACAGAAACAGAGGGTAAATCTGGTAAAGGCAACATTGAAAACATATTTATATTTAAGTTGATGTAGGAGGGATCAATATTCACCCCTAACCAACGGCAGGATTCAGACTTTGATAGTCAAAAGAGGGAACAATTCTGTAGATATGTTAAAATGTGTGGTTGGATTTTTCTTATGTTGTTTTGGCTAGTCCACTATGGCCATCTGTGTATGTGTCTTCTCATGAAGGAATGCTCCGCTATTCCTAGGCCAGCATTACAGAAGGTATCCTTGCTTTGAGACTTCAACAAGGAAGTAAGAAAGAGAAAGAAGCATTTAGCAACACTTTTATCCAACACAAATGTCAGCCTTTGCCTCACAAAACAGAAGCTACAGAGGAATTAGAGCTGTGAGAATGGATTCCCAGTCACTTGCCTAACGGTTGTTTTTTTCACTTGACTAACTGTGCCAGTGCCAGGGGTTGTAAATTGAAAAAGGTCTGTATATGCCTCCGAATAAAACTACTTCCAGGATAGACTGTGAGGACGTAGTGTTTAAAAATCACCTCTTGCTTAAGGCTGTGCCTGAAGTGGCAATGTAGCCTTTAATTTGATTATAGTATGTTTTGCCATTTAGACCCAAGAAGCAAAAAATGAGGCCCATGGATAGCCTTGTGGGAGCCACTACACCTACACTTCTAATTAAGCATAAGTTCAAGAATTTTTCTGGATAAAGCTGTATATTTAAAATTACAGCTTTATTAAATTATTTGCCACCCTCAGTGACAGAACTACAAAGCTCTTCTTGGGCTTGTCCATAAAGGATGGGAAAATACTACATTTTCTGATTTATGTTCAGACCGAAGCATTTTAAGTTATAATCTCATTCCATGCAGCAGTTATATAGTATTGTGTGTCTCAAAAAAAAATAATTAAAAAAAAAAATTATAATCCTGGGACTGGGTATCATGTAAAAATGCCATGTTAGAGGAAAACTAAACTAAACTAAAATTGAACTAGCTCTAATACTTTTGCTAGTTCAATGAATGTTTACTTAGAAAAACATTATGTAGCAGAAAATTTATTAACTGGCCTACAGAAAGATGCAAGCAAATACGTCCTGCTCAGTTCATCTCTCAGCTCTTTCAGGTTTTTAATTTAGGATCCTGTTTCTGTATTTGTAAATAAGGCAATAGTTTATATTAAGAGATGTTTGTGTGGAAGTTCTCATTCAGCAGTGCTTCACAAATCTCATGAATTTTACTGAGATTCACCACTTCTTCTTACGTAGCATTTTTGCTGGCAAAATTTCTCCATTTGTTTGGGGTTTTTTCTTCGTTTTTTAGTTTTTTTTGTTTTGTTTTTTTTTGTTTGTTTGTTTGGGGTTTCTTGGAAATTTTTTTTTCCCAGAGATCTGACTTTTTTGTAGAGAGCAATAACAAATAAACCTTTTTGCACCATCTTGGGACACTTATTCCACATAGAGTTCAAAGGAACACAGAAAAATAATAAATGAATCACTGAAATAATTTTCTGCAACATTTGAAAAGACCTTATGAATGTTGCCCATGCATGTGATGATATAGCCCACAAAAGGGAACTCATGAAGCCTCATTAATTACTCACCTGAGATGTTTCAGCAATCAGAGGTATTCAAATACATAACTGGGTTGTTTGTTTGGGTTTTTTGTGTGTGTGGGGTTTTTTTGTTGTTGTTGTTTTGTGGGTTTTTTTTTTGTTTTGGGGTTTTTTGTTTTGTTGTTTTTTTTTTTTTTTGGTTGATTGTTTTTTTTGTCAAAACCCCCAATATATTTTCACAGCTGCAAAGAGAAATGGATAATATTATTTAATGAAGTCAAGAACTTTGTGCAGAGATAAAAAAAATCTGTAGGTATGTTCATCTTAAATGGGGATAGTTATAATTGAACATACTTTACAAAGTATAAGTTTGCTGTTCCTTCTTCATATTGACTGTGATATTGAATGTGGTGAGCTCTGGCTTTTGGTTATGCACTAAGTTAGTAGAGGATTCAATCTAAGGAAGGAGCTTGGATTGAATGGCCCATGTTTTGAAGAACTGGCAGATGTAAAGTAGGTCTTTCCTCCTAACTGTGCACAAAATCCAGATCTGCCGTGTCCCTCACAAATTGTCTTAACAGCAAAGAGCACTATAGCAGTGGTATCTTGGAACAGCTCTAAATATCTTCAGCAAATTATCTACAAATATAATAGGGATTGCAAAAACATTTAAACCACTATAACTATAGCCTATTTAAAGCTTAACTGAAAATCCCTTGATTGCTATATGAGAATGAAAAAATGATACTGAAAAGTGGAAAGGGGAGTAATTTATGCTGTTCATAAAGTTCAGAGGAGGCAACTTCACCAGGAATGAAAGTTGGAATCTCCTTTAACAGACCTTAAGTAAAGCATCTGACGTGTAATCACATCTTCCTTGTGAGTGGAAGGAGAGGGGCAGGCACTGATCTTTTCTCTTTGCTGTCCAGTGATAGAGACGGAATGGCCTCGAGATGTGTCAGGGGAGGTTTAGGTAAGATATTAGAAAAAGGTTCTTTACCCAGCGGGTGGTTGGGCACTGGAAAAGGCTCCCCAGGGAAGTGGCCTGACAGAGTTCAAGAAGTGTTAGGATGATACTCTCAGGCACATGGTGTGACTCTTGGGGATAATCCTGTGCAAGGCTAAGGGTTGGACTCAGTGATGCTTGAGGTCCCTTCCAACTCAGCATATTTTGTGATTCTGTAATGGAGATGTATTACTACATCTCATAAATCTGGCACATAAGTGCTACTAGTTATGACTGTTAGTTTTGCATGTCATCCCCCAGTGCCTAAATAATTTCTAGTTCAGTTCATCTTCATTACAACTGCTATTGTCCACTCTTTGAAAATCTGTTAGAAATGTTAATGTGTTTTCAGATTGATTTTTAGGATTATATTTGCAACAGCAAGTTTTCATCTTCACCTCTGCTGTGTAGACAACATGGTAATATCTGCACTGTTCCAAAAGCCTCCAGACCATTTCGGAGCAAAGAAGGTAACGGGCAGTAGGGTTAAAAATGGTAGTGGAACAGATTAGGGTACTATCAAGTTCATTTGAATTTTCATTTTGCCCTTGAATCTACACCTGACATTGATACCACATATATATATATTTACATAAAACAAGCATACATTCTTTTTCTTTCTACACAGTTTGCCTCAAACACAGATTCATTGTGAATTTCAGTGTCTATAAATAGCTAACACACTCAGCAGCATCTAGAAGAAAGTATCGTATGTCAACAGGCTTAAACAAAGTACATCAATCCAGGCTTGTAGCATATTTTACTATGATATTGTGGATCTTTAGATGTGACAGGTGACAAAATGGATAGTGATACTCATGTAATCTTGAGAACTATTTTCAAAAGTATGTTATTACTGGTATTCTCCAACAGATCAAAACATAGATTTCCAGAGCTGTGAGGCATGAGAGAAAGGTGGTATTTTTTCTGTACCAATGACCTATAAAAACTTCTCTGCACATACAACCTGAATCAACATTTTATACTGTGAAAGAAATGCATACTGTAACCTATAAATTTAAGACAACAGAAGAATAAATGGACCAATATCCACTGACACATTTGGCCTTATTCTCTTGCTTGCACATCCTGCACAGACACATGAGCAGATGCACAGGTTTTCACATCTATAGCTGGTACAAGCATCATAATTCATTTCAATTATAAAAGTGATCTCGTACTTCATAAGAAAGTATGATATATCTTATAGCATAAAAAAGTATTATATCTTATTCATCAGAAAGTTGATAGTATATATTGTTAATTTGGGCATTCTTAAAGAGGATGAAAATTGTGATGAATGATAAAGTTTTCCATTTAACTCATACTATACTTTTTGAGAGAAGACAGGTAAGTTTCATTGACTGGAGTTATGTTGACTGACATGATATTTTATGGTGGACCAAGACGTTAGAATATTATTTCATGCACATCAACTGTTTTCTAAGTGAGAAAACATCTTTGCTTATGTCACTGAAAAGTCAGTGCTTTTTGTATAACATTTTCACAGTCTGAGGAATTTTTCAGCCATGTTGTGGTCAAGTACATGGAACAATCCAAGAAGACCACTTTATTATTGGTGTCAGCAACAGTAGGGTTATTCTGCCCTCCCTCTTTTTCATACTGGTATAACCAACTCCGTACTGGTTATCTGAGTTTGTGCAGTCTTCCTCCTGAGCAGGGGCTGACTCTCACATCACCTGAAACCATTCCTATTATCATCTTCTCATCTTCCCTCCTTTTCCAGGTAGTGACACAGTCAGTCTTGTATTCTCATCGGAGCAGAGGCAGCTTTCTTGTTCGAATCAGATATGGAATCAGACACAGGGTTTGACTGTCTCAGGGCTTAATTCTTATATTTTTGTAGGAAGAATAAAAGACTACAGAAAACAATATTCTGCAATAAAAATAGTAATTATGGTTTAATAAACACCACATGTGGAAATACAGTTTAAATAATGACAAAAGTCAAGAGAAAAGTTACAAAAGTTGTGCAGTTTCTATTCATGTCAAAGATATTTATGATTTCCAAGTGACTTCTGCTTCCAAAAAGATGAAACTGACAAAATTCTGCCTTGCCTGTGTGTCACTTATTTCCTATGACAACTTCACTATTAGACAAAAACAAGATCACAATGCATCTGAATTAAGAGTGACCTTCTGGAGTTCAAATACCACATTAAATATCAACAAGAAGATAAGAATAGGGGTTTTGGAGCTTCTTGACTTCTTCTGATATTTCCATTTGTACGTACACTTCAGTCCTGTTCAGCAGCATCTAGACAGATCTGCCCATGCAGTTTAGTTCTTGTGGGATATTGTTTATTTTGAATATGTTTATTCTTTTAGAGAGTTTGTATGCTTGATTTAGGTGATACACATCCTCCTTTTTAAATCGTAGGACAATAAGAAAATTCTTTTCTTATGAATGTTTTTCCACTCCTCCATTTTCGCAAATTATATTCTCTTTATAATACATAGCTGGAGCAATTGGACAAAACTGTAAGTGTGACTTAAAAAGAAACTGTGCAAAATCTAGCTCCCCTGGATTTTATTTACACTAAAGTCACTGACAATTCATCTGTATTTCTGCAGTATTCAAAGAGTAATTATGTGGGCATACTATTGTTCAAGAATGAGAAAAATGTGGGTGTTTCTTATAGCACTACTACGTGCAGCTCTAACAAACATATAAGCCCAAGCCTTCTTAAAACTGCAAGCTTATTTGGTAACTGTATCCTCTAAAACTGCATCCTAACTACAAATATGCACACATCTCTTCAGTATTTTGCCAGAGACCAAAATGACATTAAAAGGAGTGAAAGAATGCTAAGCTTACAAAGTCAAACATTCAAAATTTAGTGAAGCCAGAATTCAGATTGCCCAGGCAACATTGTTTCTGACAGTGTGTGATGATAGATTTAATCATGGTGTTTTCTCCACATCTGAGCCCATGATTTCTCAAACGCTGTTTCCAGAGGTGCAAAACCCCTCTGCCTTCTAGTTGGTGAGTTTCCTCAGGTGAGGACCAGGGCCTGGGCTAGGCTGTCCTATGCACCAGTATACTCAAGCACTTTCCATCACAGCTGGTCCACACCCTCATGCTCACCTCCAGCTCCCATCAGTCTTTTTAGTTTGAAGGTGTTTGCTGTGGGTTGTAGGTGGGTTTTGTCTTTGTTTTTCTTGTGTTTTTGTTTGTTTGGTTGGTTGGTTTTTTGTTTGCTTTTTTTTGTTTTTTTTTTTTTTGTGGGGAGGAAAAAGTATACTCATCATTACATCCATCCCCTTATTCCTGAATGGAAAGATATACAAGCTCTTGTTTTTATAATATCTTCAGCTATGGAAACCTGAGTGACTCAATTCTTTCTCTGCACCCACCCATCATTTTCCACAGACAGGTGCATCTGCCTTTAATCTCTCCTGGTTCTTTCAACCTTCCTTCTCTTCATGGCTAAATACCTCCTGCTGAAGGTGCTTGGGAACTGCAGCATGATGAGGGCCATAGGTGGCTTGGAGAGGCAGAACAGAGCTTGTGTGCTTCGTCCCAGTGCTTACATCCAGGAATCACCTCTTAAACTAAACCTCCGCTGTATGCAAAAGAAGCAAACTTTTAGTGAAGAGATACTTTTCAGATCAGTCAAGTTTACCTGTCTAATCTTCCCCAAATCTTTTGCCTCATGAGTCAATAAAGTGAATAGTGCTCAGTAGATGAGTAGCCACTCAAGTTTGTTTGGGTTTTTTTTGTGTGTGTTTTTCTCACTTTGGGTTGGGGT
>JAWWEW010000088.1:2046625-2057372 GCA_035583185.1 Anabacerthia variegaticeps | reverse complement strand
TTTTAGCCACCAGCGTGCTTTCAGCAAGCGTGGGTAGAGCCCTTCACATATATTCACTCGCGAAGCCTAGCCAAGATGATTGATATATTTATGATTTTACATATATTTCAGAGTATATCAAAGAGGAAGAATCGATCTTATTAAGTTTCCACTGCTTCACTAAAATACCAGAAATTCTGTCAGAAAATAACCTTTCTACCAAGGCTATTCCAGTTCATAACAGCAGGGTACAAAAAGCTACATTTCCCGCCCTTTTTTCTTTTTTTTTCCACAGTTGTCCATGTTTGTAATCACTAAATAGATTGTAACAATAGATCAGTCCTGCCAGCTCTTAGAATGGGCTACTTATTTTTCATGTTATTTGATGTTAGTTTATTTTAAGACTGATCCTCTTTTCAAAAGGATATATTGAAATGTTAAATTCACTTGGGGATGAACTGAATGGCATAGAGAGTTGCTTCTTTAACAATAGTGATGAGAGTCTTGACCATGGTTTGTATATTGTTCCTTTTCTCAAGACTTTTTTGGAAACACCATTTTCTTCACAATCCAGGACAACAAACTATAAGGCATGGTCTCATCTTATAAGAGATGATAAAAAAGCCCTAGTAGAGTATAAGCAGAAATTTTTTTGAGTTATGAAATGCTGGTTTTCTAGACAGATATTTTCATAATTTTTTAATGAAGCATTAATATCTGCAGCAAGGTTTAATTGAGACAGAAAAGTGTATAATTTGAATATGGGCATCCACTAACCTGAATCTGTCTAGACCAAATTAAATTACCCAATCATGAAATGTCTTTAAAAGTGCAGAATCACATCCAAATTAAAAGTATGAGTCATCATCAAGCATCTAAGTCTTGTATTTTTGCCTTTTGCTTTGCCATGATGCTTTTCATGTTTGGTGTACCTGACAGCTCTTTTCAGCCCATGTAGATTACCTAGGAAATCTCTCTCATAGGATCTTTCAATATTTATTATTTAAATATTTTAACACAACCTTTTTGTCTCATAAGACAAATGAACCACACTCTTCCTTCTGCACCAAAAAATTTCTGCCTTAAAGAGACTTCCCATCCAGCATGATGTAGGTCGTGTAGAATACAAAGTTTGGTCACACCCGCATAGTGATAAACTCTGCCTTCTAGCTCTGTGAGTAGGACATGCTCCTAGATTCCTATAGATCAGAACACGACGATATACACAGGACTAACAATTAGACTATAGAACAGAGCAGAAAAAGGCTTAAGAGTCATCATCTGAGGCCTTTGTCTTATAAGTCTTAACATACTTAATTATTCAATGAGAAAAACAATTCATACTCATGTTGATACTGAAATTATTTAGATATTTATACACTAAAAGCTTCCAAGACACTTTTTTTATCAAACAGTCCTAGTTCCAAAAAGTAGCAGTGCATGAATGATATTATTAAAACTGTGGTGACATTACATGCAGGTCTATAACAAATGAGGACTTAACACATACAGATAATTTGTCTCCTTTATAATTAAACCCAAGTCTCTGTCACAGTTCTATCACAAAGCAATTTCCTAAACTCATATTTATCCTGGTGATTTAAACAAGCAAGTAACATAGGGCCTGATTTTTGTTAGAAATGTCATGTTTTCAGCATTTTCTCTCTCAGTGCTGTGGCCAGGATAAATACAAACTAATAATCAGATGGGTTAGAGGAGATAAATGCAGAGAAAAACTGATAAACTATTCCAGTTCGTAGTGTTTTATTTACAGATTTTAAATAAAGCAATATGTATTGAGGGAGGCCTGGCTCAACTTTTTATCATGTTCTCATTCACAGAGAAGTTGTCAGAGAGTTTCACTGACTGGTCTCCTATTTTTTATAAGGTCTATTAATTATGCTTTTTGTATTAAGAACTGCTTTTTTGCCCACAAATTTGTGACATTACCAGGTGGATGGACATGCTCATTTCAATGGATTTGATCTGTCTCCTTTCACAGCAAGGAGTGTTCACTTTGGCTTATTTTTTTTTTTTATATATATATTCTATTTAGCCTGAGCACAGTGAAAGATGACAAGTTGACCATTCCCTGTGGATGAACAGAATTTGAAATTGATAAAAGTTCCAGTTTTTTGAAATACTAAAATTCTTATATGTAGTTTGTTTCATACAGGATGAATTTTGAGAAGCTATGTATGATGTCAAATAATAAACAAACCCTTTATTTAAGCTATCTTTTCTCCTTAACCAGATCATGCTTCTTGTAAAACATGGCAGTCCAGCGGTTTCTAGTGTGTGGTTTTATACTGCCTATATCTGACAAGTCCAGATGAAGAGCTGGTTCAGCCCTATATCTTGCAAGACCTCTCACTGCACTGTGCCCAAGAGCAGCACTGAGTTCACAGGTTTTGCTTGAGGCAATTAGTAAGACAGGGATCTGTGCAAATATGCATGTACATTCCCCTAATACCTGTAGAAGAGTTTTTGGAGAAGGCCCACTGTACTGACTGTTCTTTCTGGAGTATCTTTTTATGTGCAGATTACATGAGGAGAAGAGAGTGTATTACAGAAGTGAGTACCTTTATACATCTTGTTTCTTTGCAAAAAAGCTTTATCAGTGGAAAGGCTGTAGCCAGCAAAAACAAGATAGCCTGTGACTGATTTTTGAGAAAAGCTTTATACCATTTCCAGCAAGAATGTCATCTCAGTCTTTGATGGTGGAAATTTTCCTAGGGTAGGCAATGTATAGTTATTTTTGTAGGATATAATAAATATCCTCCCCTTACTAATGCATTCCATTTTATTAGCTAGATCAATATTGCTATAATTTCTAGACATTAGCATTTCATTGCTGCATAGTACATAGAACTATTTACATTAACAATGATCAAAATTGCAGCAACATATATTAAAATATGAATGACATACAATCAGAATTTTCTGTTTCTACTGCCTCCAGTTATTTGTGACCCCAGATATGAAGTTTAAGTTTACACTCAATAACACGATTATGTAAATCTGTAATTCTAACACTGAATTACAGCTGGTAATGATCAATAATTATATTTATGTATGATGTGAAGTTAATACTGCCACCATAGATTAATGTAAACAACAAAATTATTTCTGCAGTCAAGAGCTAACAAATCATCATAAACAAAGAGAACTAAAACAATCTCTTCAGAGCTTAATTCCCCTAGCATAGTAAACAGATTTTTTATTTTCAGTGAATGTGAAAGCACTGATTAAACAAAACACGTCTCTACAAAAATTGCACAATGGCTGTATCTGTTAGTACAGTCTGATTTTTCTTTTTCTTTTTTTTTTTTTTTTTAAGAATTTTTGAGACAGAGCTTGACATAAATAAAAACCTCTTCAGAAAAATCTGGATAATATTTTTTTTGGAAAAGTTCTGGGGGAAAATAAACCCTGAAGAAAAAAGCAGATTAAAAAGAAAGCAGAGTGGGGGATAATCAAACACAGTAGTTCATAACTTTGAAGCTCTTTAGAGTTCGTTGACTTGTAATATTTTTTCCTGCTGAAAAGGACAACAGAGAACTGCATGATGGGATAGACCAGTCCTTGTAGTAGCTGGGAGTTGGCTGGAGAGGTGACACCACAAAAGGTTTGTTGTGATTTGTTCCCTGTTCTTTTGAGAACATAAAAACACTGTTACAGTAAGAACTTTTTTTTGCCTTTTATAAAGCTCCATCTTGATATTCTTTCACCTTGTCCTTGGTACTTACTGTCAATGTCCAACAGATTTTGAATGAGTGTACCAGAGAAATATCAGGCACATAGGAACCTTCTCCCAGAGCTGCTTCTGTCCTGCAAAATGAGGCTGCAAGGTTGCCCAGAGCTGCATGATTTTGCTGGTGCTCCAAACTGGTCTAACACCTACATGAATCTGACTCTAATTAGAAAGGTGATCCATGTACAGTGATACCTTGACAACTCCCTTACAGGAATTGTTCAAAATTTGCCTTATAGAAGTGGTAAAACCCAGGTAAAACTGTGGATGGATAAATACAATAAGCTGTAGTTACTCATCAAGTAAAAATCTTGTATCTCCATCAACATACCAAGTGGCAACAGTGCAGAAAGAAGTATTGTGGAAGAATTCTTGAGGAGGAACTGCGTTCCTGAGTTCCAGTCAGTTCCGGTTTCTTCACAAGTGGCACATTTTCAAAATGGCATCATGCAACATGGATGAAAATGCATTCAAGTGCAGAATAAAATGGAAAAGTGGGATTGAAAGCTCTGAGAAAGGGAAATAATTATTGTAGTCTATCTTGAGAAAATCTTAGAAAAACTGTTTGGGAGCACAAGGTGAGCTTTCTCTGCAGTGCCAAGTGGCTGTTCCAAAACTGACCAAATGCCTTTACTGATTCCAGTAAGCTTCATTTCCTTCCTTTGCTCGGCTTTGTTTCTGACAAGTAATTTTTTTTTTTTTTCTTTTTTTTTTTTTTTTAAATTTAGCTCTCCTGTTGGATTACTTTATAACCTGAATGAGGTTTATGATGCTATTAAATGTTTCTCTGGGAAGGAGGTCTCTTTTTAGTCAAACCCACTTATTTATATACTTGAAATAACTGCAAGATCATGGGTTCAGAAGGATGCCTGTGCTGCAGAGTCTTGAATGGCAAGAATGTGTAATACTTATCAGTATTTCTTGGGGTTTTAATAAATATGTAGGAACAGCAAAAGGCACATATTCTTACACTAATTATTTTTAAAAATTGGTAATTAGTTTAAAATAAAATTAAGAAAAAATATTTTGTAGTACCATTTTTTGGCACTTGGATGATGAAGAAAACTGTCAAGTTTTTTACTGTTTTTTGATTTGTTGTCAGACAGTGCCCTAAAGTGGGTGTAGGGTTCACTCACGACTTTTGATTTAATATTTTTAGGCAGTTAAATTCTGCAAGCTGTTGTGAAAATGAGAAGACTAAAAACTAAATATTGAAGAAGGTGCTAAACACCTTTTGCAGCAGGGAAAATTGTTTTAACAAAATAGGAAGAGTTGGAATAATTTCAGTATTAGTGTTTTTGGGTTTTTTTAGATGTCTTCCCTTTCACTCTTCTTTTCACTTTACTTCCCTTCTATCTGAAATATTTCCTTTTAAATTCTGTTTCTGACTAGGAGAGGTGTTGATAAATTAATAGTAAAACATTCAAAACCATTTATTTTTACAATAGAATCAAGTGGAGAATCCAAAGAGACTGAAAACAAAATGAAGAGAAACACTCTTAAACCTAAATCAAGTATTGCATCCTCATTACATGTAATCCAGAGACTTCAAAATACATTTAAAGAAGACTCAAAGCTTATAAAGAGGGCAAATTAGAGGCTAAAAAAATTAAAATAAAATAAAAAAGGAAAGGAAAAAAAGAAGTCTTGAGAAGCACTCTCTGTGATGCTCTAGGGTACTGATTCCAAAAATTACTGAGGTGACCCTAGTTTCAGTCATGTTTTCCTGTTCACTTAGCATCAGGAAGAAAACAAAAAAAAAAACCCGTGTTGTTGCAAATATTTTATGAAAAGTGTAGCACCTAGCACTGAGAATCATTTGGCAGGAAATTTTGTAGAAATAAATGAAAAGAGTCTCTTGTGTTATTTTAATGTATGTCCACAGTAATTTCAGCAGCGAAAATAGGTGTATGACATACAAAAACAAAATAGAGAATCAACTAATTAACAGCTGTGATAGGGGAATCTGCTCCTCTACTTCCCCAGCCTCCCGGGGTCTGGGGGGGATTGCGCAATCCCCACGTGGTCAGGAGTGAATAGATGGAGCAGTCCAAGATTGAGTGGTCATAGAAAAGCCTTTAATTACCTGTACCCACACTATTTAAACCCTTCAGGCAGGGTTTAGGAAGGTAGGGTGTGATTGGGTAAGGGTTCAGGGGGAGTGGTGTGGTTTGGGGGTCACAGGGGCCAATAAGGGAGCAGGAGGACCAAAACCCAGTGGGGACCCAGGAATAGGGAATGACAGGGGATACATCCAATAAGGTTGGGAGGGGGGTGGGGCTGGATACCCAGGAAAAAGGAACGCTCTTTTTACGTGTGTGCAGGGGTTCTAGGGATTATAATCTAAACAGGGGAAAACCTGTACATAAAAGACACACGTAATGTTGAATTATAAAGTCTCTGGTCCTTTGGAAGCTGTCACAGCACTGGTCCTGTCCAGGGGCTTCTTTTTCCACAATGTATAGTCTGGACAAGGCTCTGTCTCTGTCTCACATGTACTGTGGCAGAAGTCTTTCCCAACAACTAATTATGCTCAAAATTAAAATAATAATCAGACTACCTCAAAAAATGAGTTTTGTACAAGATAGTACAAGATACTTAGCCAGTTTATTTCAGAAAAATGACTCACTCTGAAACTTTCTCCCAGTCTGCACTCAACTTGTAAACTATGCCAAAAGAAGGGAGTTTGGAGAAGTATTTCTTTGGGTTTTTTCCTTCCCGTAAAAATAAATAAATAAAACTTTATCATGTTAACATAATCCAGATCTCTAACTAATTTTCTTAACTTAAAGAATCTGTAATGTTTGACATACCAATTATACGAAAGACTATCAGATACTTCAGTTGGAATTTATAGTGACCTCAGCTATGACAGAGTTTAAAACAGAAGACAAGAAGAGAATGTTCCTTTACCTGGGTCATCATAAACCACATATTTTTTTCCATACCCTGTAATATTCCCTGGATACATCTTTGTATGTTCCTTTTCCTGTGGAAATTACTAATTAACTGGAACAAGTAGTTGGCTTTCATTTAGCGCTCAGCATATAGTGAAAAAAGGAACACTGGTTTAGAAAATATGTATATGTTTCAGCATGAAAGCTTTTATCAGTGTATCTGTTGTAAATAATTTAAAATACCTTCACTGCTGAATACCAAATTTCAGAAAACAGTCCTAGAAATATGTCACAAGACCAACCATTAAAAAAAGCCATGCGTATTAAGATAATAGAAAAAAAAATAAAAAAAAATAAGCCACATGCTGAAAGATAGCAGCTAAACTACTTATGTCATATTTACCATAGTAGAAGATAATGTGGATCACAATACAGAGCATAAGTACACATTACAGGTTTTTTTTCTGTCATACAAATTTGGAAACTGATACAAGAAACTTATAAAGATGAAGAACCAGTATTCAAAAATAACATACTTGAGGGCTAGCCGGAGGCAAAGAGAAAAGTCATAGCTTTGAGTTCTTCATTATTGGCCTGTTTTGATACTTCAATCATTGCTTGTGCTTCTGTGGAAAAGTGTCACATTTGTGAAAGATATCTTGCTATCAAATCATTCAAAGCAAAGAGCCAGAAATATACTTCCAATGTTTTATGTAAAGAGACATATTGCCAATGTGATTTCAAAATGGTGGTTGTGCTGCAAATTCTGACCCCTGAAGTGCAACACGAGTGCAAACTGCAGACTCTGGCAGACCGTAGCAACCCTCTTTAAAATTATCCTTGTGAAGACACAAAATTTTGGATTACTTGTAAAATGAAGTTCAAAGTACTGGAATTTTTATTTTTATTTTTTTTTTATATGAGACATGGATCAAATTTTGTTCATATGAGAGATGGCTTAAGTACTCTTTGTCAATAAAGTACCACAATAAAAAAGGAAGGCAATCATAATAAAACAAAGGTTTATTATATATCACTACAGTTGAATACAGCAAAATATTGTAGAAATAGTCATACAGCACTTTGCTTGTGGGTTGATTGCAGTGAAAACTAATTCGGTGAAATCCAGCAGTGATGGTTTCATTAAGATGATAACAGCTCGTAAATAGATGCAGGACATGTCATGACAGGACAGCAAGGTTGCTCTCCCACCTCCAGCCCTGGTGAGCAGGTAGAAGAACAGCAAGGAGTCAATTAGAAATTTGATCAGGTCTTGGTCAAGGAAATTGTTTCAAACCAAGGACAAATATATGTTCAAGTATCAGAAGCACATCCTGAGACCAATTTTGAAATTAGTAAGCCCAGCCAAACTAACATGACTCTGAGGGAATTCCTAAAAAGCCAAACCATGCAAACAAACAAACAAACAAACAAAAATCCAAAAAAAAGCAAACAAAACTCTAAGAAGGAGACAGATCTGCTGGGAAACATGCTAAAGCAGGCCAGCTACTCTGTGGAGAAAACAAATGCCTGCCATAGAGAGAATGACTCAGTGGAGTGAAAAAGAGGATACAGCCTCTTTCCACCCCCAGCCCTCCATCTACTCATAGATCTGTGCAAGCCCCAGCCATAATCTTCATGGAAGGTTGATGTGCCCTTCCCAAACCTTCCATGAGTGGAACAAGGTCAAAAAAAGGCTGGCTGATCCTGCAGGGTGGTCACATAGCAGGAGTAAATGGGACTCTAGGTTAGGTAGTCCCTCTGAAGAATAACTTCATAGCACAGACCTGTGATGAGGTCTTCAGCGATTATGCAGAGGAACCAAACACTATCAACTTTATTTTTTGGAATTACTTGGGAATAGCATTTGCTCCATACTGGCATTAAACTGACCATGCTTTTCTTCCCATTATCAGTACCACCTCTTGAAGCTGGAAGAGAGTTCTTCACAGTTATGTTTGCTCTTTTTCTTCTCTCTGGTGATCACCTAAAAAGTTGTGACAAGTCATTGAAATTCATCATGAAGACCCTCCATTGCATTAACTTATTATGTTTTTGTTTGAGAGTTCCACCATTAAGAAGTACATTTTCATTATGAAGTTAAAATTTGCCCTTGCCCCACTACTCCAGTGTCTTTTACCACTTAGTTCAACGCCTGCTGCCTTACCTTTGGCAAACACCAGGCACTCATGCTTGTATTAAAAATAAAAAAATGCATTCAGGGCTGGGCTGAGGTGTTGATGAGAATATCTAGGATAAGTTGTTTGAAGAGATATTAGGAAAAAACAGTCAATCCAGCTGTATTAACCATATGAATGAAACAGCCATGGCTTGCTAGCACTTGTCTAAGATATTCCAGAAACTATATAAATGGTTCAGACAAAACTATTTTGGTATCAGTCTTAGAAATACACATTTAACATCTATTATCACTTGTAAATTACCAATTACTAACACTGCTAAAATCCTATTTTTACTTTGCTACCATATTACATATAGCAGTTACATGAAAAACAGCACAAGATACCTATCAGATGCTTTTAAAATACAAATTTAAATCTTAACTAATCTTTCCCCAAACATACAACCTCTGTCCAAGCCAATTTACATCAATGCCTGATGTTACTAAAGCAGTATTGATATCATCACTTAAAAACTGTCAAGCAATCAAAGAATGACTGGAATAAAAAAAATCAATATGGAAAAACTATATATTTTCTGCATCTTTATGGCGAAGACTAACAAAAAATATATTTATTACTTTTAAAAAACCCCACAGTGATTACTTTGGGTTTTTTTCCCTTTCAGTTTCCTTAGGCATATCACCTAATCTTCCAATTTTCCAGCACTTCAGAAATCTGACATTTGTGATGCTTTTGTATAGGGAACTGTCAACACATTATAAGTGAGCTCAGGCTTCAAAAGGGGGGCCTTCAGGGAGGTTGTTTATTTTCTATTTGTTCTAATTCTCCCTCATTGAAAACCTAGAAAACAAGATTTTTCACAGACATACTTTGAGAAATAGGTTTTTTGGTGATATGTTTTTGTTTTGTTTGATGTTGTTGTTGTTGTTTTGTTTGTGGGTTTTTTTCTTGCTTTTTTTTTCTTTTGCAGTTATGCCAGAGACCTCTTCTATCCCAAGTGGTAAGGAGGTAAAGCTGGTGGTCAAGACCGAAGCATCAGTAAGGTCTACAGCTGTTATTGCAATATAGTAATTTAATTTACAAGTAAGCAAGCAAAACTCTCCATAACTCATCATTTTACCTTTCTGCCCATGAGGACATGTAATGGCATTATCTAAATGTCTATTGTTTCTAAAGTAAACCTACCAGATACATATTTTTTCATTCCTTCCTTCACAGTAGCATAGATTGACAAAAATTTTGTTCTTTTATTAGAAGTTCTATTTTTATACTGTCAATATACTGCACAGGTATATAAATTACCGTGTAAGAAAGAAGTAAATAAAGGCTCATTTCAAAGCCACTTTGAATAGTCAGTAGTGAATTCACATCCTAACGCTGTGATTTTACATAGTTCATTACCTTGCAAATTCCTGTGTATCTAGTATGGTTCTTCCTTCTTCAGCAAAGAAGCTAAAAGAAATACTTAACATTGCCAACTGTTAGCTGCAGTGTCAGCTGTTAGCAGCAAAAGCTGTTGCTTGACCCCTTCCACTTGATAAAGAATCAGTGGTCGATGATCTTACCTTGATCAGCCACAAAAAATTGTTGGACTCTGAGGCAATGTGTACTCGTTATTGTCTAGGAGGTGCAATGAGGAATTTTATTTGTAATTCCAACCCTTTCAACAGCACTTGGGCTTGTGAGTCCAGTGGATGAGATCTGGCACAAAATGAGAGATCTTTTATTCTAACAAACCCACCTTTGATGACAGTGGAGTTGTCAGAAAAACACTAGCAAGTAAATTAACTTTTTGATCATAGTCTGGAATACCAGGAGTCCACGGAAATCATGCCTACCAGGTCTGCAAACCTTCACATGTTAATAAGAGAGGAAACTCATTTCTTCTATCAGAAATTCCTCCAATGCAGGAATTCCCAGCAAAGAACAAAGCCAACTCTGTGTCCTTGGAAACAAGATATTGCTTTGAGTGC